>BGNK01000268.1:0-37660 GCA_003297005.1 Symbiodinium sp. clade A Y106 | reverse complement strand
GCTTGAAAACTGAAAGCAGCGGGACAGCGATGCGAGATGCAAGTCCAGGCTGCTTTCCACCCAAGAACATCACGCGCCCAAAGTACACCAGGATCACGCCGATCGCCTCGAGTCCGTCTCAAGTGCACCCACATGCCCGATGCTTGGTAACAGTTCACCTCGTAACACGATGGCCATAACTCTATTACATCATATTACATCTGATCGCACGATCAAAGAGCCCGCCTCGCTGATGTTCTTCCAGATGGCATCCAAAACCTTGAGCAGATACTGATTGAAGAGCGTCCTCGGCTCAGAGCACATGTGAGGTTCTGAGCTGATGTGCCAATCAAAGCGTCAGCAACGAAAAAGCACACCGCCGCCCGTGGTGTAGCAGCGTACATGCAACTGAAAACGGAAATCGCGCCGCAACGTGCTCAATGAAAAACGGGCTTATTGTAGGGGCTGGAGCAGTGATCCACTCCTCAATTGCATTGCAGGCTCGGGTACCGGCCTTCTTTCGAAATCGGCTCAATGGCACAAATGCCAAATGCGTGTTGCGTCGGTCGCTGACGTGTCAGAAAACATCGGGCTCACGATTCGCTTTCGGAGAACTTCCCACATGAAGCTTTCCGGCCCCTGGGAAGGGCATGGCAACTCCATCCTGTCCCACGCTGCACCCTTCCTCTTGCGCCGTAGGCTATGCCCGTGGCGNACGATTCGCTTTCGGAGAACTTCCCACATGAAGCTTTCCGGCCCCTGGGAAGGGCATGGCAACTCCATCCTGTCCCACGCTGCACCCTTCCTCTTGCGCCGTAGGCTATGCCCGTGGCGAACCTGCCAACTGCCAGGCTTGATTGCGCCACACCTTCCGTGTCACAAATCGCCGACAATCACGAAAATTCGTCAACAAGGGTTCTTCGATTTTTTTCGTGCGAAAACTCAGCCTGAGCTATCACGTCCGGGCAGCTTGAGGATGAAGCCGCAGAAGACAAGGACCACCGTTNTCACGGCGGAAACGATGACAACCGTGGCGGTTTATCATGATGGCGAGGATGACATTGATGATCATCCTGATGAAGGTACTTGCACAAGACAATTGATGCCGATGATGCTGATGATAATGGTTTTGGAGTGGAGATGCTTATGATGGTGCTGATGGCGATGAATGAAGACAATGCGTCATAATGGCGCGGCGGCAGCTGATTGCGGCTCATGATGCTGTGATACTGAAAGTGGCGATGATGGCGATCNATAATGGCGCGGCGGCAGCTGATTGCGG
This sequence comes from Symbiodinium sp. clade A Y106, assembly GCA_003297005.1. Lineage (NCBI taxonomy): Eukaryota > Dinophyceae > Suessiales > Symbiodiniaceae > Symbiodinium > Symbiodinium sp. clade A. Next base: position 36,399 of record BGNK01000268.1, on the reverse strand, counting down.
CTCATGATGCTGTGATACTGAAAGTGGCGATGATGGCGATCACAAAAACGATGATGACGGTGGCTGATAAAGAATGGCAGTCAGGTGGCCACGATGCAGATGCCTTCCCCGAACTTCACACTACGTCACAACACGAAGCGACCCGAACCGAAAAGCTTCAGCAGAAGTGGCGGTGCGTCCACTCACCAAACATGCCATCGCCCAAGATGCCNGATGCAGATGCCTTCCCCGAACTTCACACTACGTCACAACACGAAGCGACCCGAACCGAAAAGCTTCAGCAGAAGTGGCGGTGCGTCCACTCACCAAACATGCCATCGCCCAAGATGCCGTCCTGTGAAACGTTCGCAAGATTTCTGGCTGCCCCTGAAGCCTGAGATTCCTGGAAATGCATCGATGGCTACGGAAAACCGCTGTCCTTTACGACCATGTAGACCAAGCTGGCCATCGCCCAGGAGACCTTCAGGCATGAGAACCTGGCCAACTACAAGAAAGGCAACAGAAGCAGCAACAACCACAACCGCTGCCGNCCGCTGTCCTTTACGACCATGTAGACCAAGCTGGCCATCGCCCAGGAGACCTTCAGGCATGAGAACCTGGCCAACTACAAGAAAGGCAACAGAAGCAGCAACAACCACAACCGCTGCCGTGGGCGTCAAGCTCGCAGCTAATGTCATGACTGATTGAGCCGGTTGCTGCTAGATCTACACTCTTATGACCGTGAGAATAGTCGCGATGACATGATAATCCTGTTCGCGGAGTGNGGGCGTCAAGCTCGCAGCTAATGTCATGACTGATTGAGCCGGTTGCTGCTAGATCTACACTCTTATGACCGTGAGAATAGTCGCGATGACATGATAATCCTGTTCGCGGAGTGGTCGTACTGCTGCAGCAGAGGTAGTTGTCGTAGAATGGGCTGTTAGGAGTAGCGGTTGAAGTCGTACCGGCACCAGCAGCGGTGTGGTACTGAGGCGGTGGTGGTGCTACTGGTAAACTGGAGTAGNTGCTGCAGCAGAGGTAGTTGTCGTAGAATGGGCTGTTAGGAGTAGCGGTTGAAGTCGTACCGGCACCAGCAGCGGTGTGGTACTGAGGCGGTGGTGGTGCTACTGGTAAACTGGAGTAGAACCTAGCAGTAGCGGGATATCTCGCACCAGGAGTCGATGTCGTTAATGCAGGAAGAATATGATGCTGATGCTGTCTGTTTCGGCAGATCCTATAAGCTACCTCCAGGCTTTCGGGTTATATAAACGACCTCGCAACTGCAGAATCCACTGCACTGCTCCACCCGATGACGTCATATCCCGATGTTAGAAATATAGACAGCCCAGGCACTGAACGGGGAACGGGTTGCTGTCCCGTTTGANCTGTCCCGTTTGAGCGCTTTCGTGTTCAGCACCTGGCAGTGCGGCTCTCGAAGTGGCGCTGAAGATGATAGGAACTCCAGAGGCTCTGGAGTAGTAGTAGTAGTAGTAGTAGTAGTAGTCGTAGTAGTCGTAGTAGTCGTCGTAGTAGTGTAGTAGTAGTTGTAGTAGTAGTCGTCGTCGTCGTAGTGGTAGTAGCAGTAGCAGTAGCNTAGTAGTAGTAGTAGTAGTAGTAGTCGTAGTAGTCGTAGTAGTCGTCGTAGTAGTGTAGTAGTAGTTGTAGTAGTAGTCGTCGTCGTCGTAGTGGTAGTAGCAGTAGCAGTAGCAGTAGTACTAGGGGGGAAGCTAGGAGGTCCCCCAAACCAGGAAACGGAAAAAAAATAAGAAAAAAAACGGAAAAAATAAGCAAAAAAAACCAAGCCCGTTCATCGGCAACTGATATGTGGAACCTGCGATGCGAGCCTGTATTGGACAAATGAGCTACAAAGCATGTTGCGTATCCACTGCACAGGGCATAATTTCGCAGTGGCTTCTGCAGTGGTCTCGCGACGTATCAACCCCATCGGAGGCCTGCAGAGTCGACAGGGGAGGTCCCCGAAGCCAAGAAGCCCATGCTGGGGGCCCCTAAGCCTCAGTGCTCGATGCACAGACACTTCTGGCTTTCGCAGTTTGGTTCCAGTCCAATTCCCGTCCTGTCTAGACCTTGCTTGGTTCTAACCCCTGAAAGCTTCATCCCAAGCCTCGCCAGCTGGACAGTTCCGAGGTCAGGGGCGGCGATGGGCACGCCCGGCAGAGCCTTTGGAGCAGGCAAGGCTGCTTCGGCAAAAGAGGGGACGCCGCTTCCCCACAGGATCTTGACGGGATCCCGAGTCCGAGGCTTGTAAGATGCAGGATAAATCAAAGGGCCTGCGAAATGTCGCGATGTTCTGCCAAATCCGGGAGTGTCTGAAGATCGACCCCCACCCTGCCCAAGTAAAAGCACGGACCCCGTGATTCCAGGCTCGAGACCCCAAGCCCATGAGGGGTTCTGACAGCAGCAGCCCGGAGCAGGTGCCTTTTCGAGGCGACTGAGCCAGGTGGCTGCCAGCATCGACTTGGACTGAGCCAAAAAAGATTCGGGCCGGTGCGCCGGTCTCCAGCTGAGCACTGTAGGCCCTGCAGCTTCATGGCTCAAGCAGCGCTTGGGTGGGGTGGGCCACCCTTCCCTGGCACATGGCACCCCCATGAGATGGATGCTTTCGAAGGCCCAACCATGAAGGGGCCAGGCATCGACATGTGACACCGAAACGACAACAGCTCGACAACAGGCGGCTTTGAGTTTTCATAGCGCCATGGTGCGACCGTACCATCGCGTGGTGGTCGTGCAGACCACCGACGTCGAGCTCCATCTCGGGTTCCCTGGCTTGGAGGTTGTCCTTTCAAGCTCCACCCTCAAGCGTTCCACGACCGGACCGAGGCTTCGACTCGTCAACTGGAGCCTCAGCTTTGCATCCCTGGTTGGCCCATCGGGGCATCTGTTCCTCCCAAGCTGGTTTCGAGAGGAAAGGCCTGGACCTCAGTAGCTTGTAATGTGAGGCATGTGAAGTTGCTGGGGAACAGGTCAAGGATACTGTTGCTGATGTCCCTGCTACCGCCGCCACTGTTGTTGGCCATGTTTTCGATGCCGATGGAGAGGGAGGCATGGGACGAAGGCGACGAGCGTTGATCATGATGGTGTTGACGATGATGATAGATAAGGCTTGCGATATGAAGCTGATACAGCCGAAGCTGAAAGGAAACCTGGCGAACATGCAGATGGCTAGGATGGTGGTAACGATGATGACGATGATGGACAAAAATGACCGAAGAGACTACGACGATGTCGATCATTTCGATGATGCTCCAGCGCTTCCTGCTGTGCCGCCAAGTGGTTTTAAGCACAAGCATTTCCGAAAAGTGGTGTGGAAACGAAGCCGTCGGATATTGAGTTGCAAGCGTTGCAAGCCAAGGCAGGGTTTGTTGGCTCGTTTTCTAAGTTGGGCTAGTCAACCTTCAAAATTCTTCTTGTAGCTTCTAGCCCAGCTTGGATTGCCGAACCAAACACAAATTACTGCACACTGCCATGGCTTGTCACATACCTTGATATGAACAGCTGCCGTAGTCAGCCTCACACATGTTGACGCAGGACGAGAAGTGTAAAGGAGCCTCTCTACACTCACACTCACGAGATTTCAGTACCCGTTACGGTATCCCTTTCCAGCCTCTTCGAGGTATTTTTAAGATGCCTTCTGATGCGTCGGTGGCAGCCGTGGCGATCTTCAACGACCGCTACGATGTCAGAAGCTTATGCATTTGCTGCCAGTTGTCTGCCCTTAGACAGGTACGTTTGCAGCCGGAAGTGTTTTGCCCCCGTACTCCCTGCCAGTGCATGGATGTGAGCCTGGAGTTCCTGGACACCTACAGCCACACACAGATCAAGATGAAGCGGGATGTGTTAAGGAACGACGTTCTCTCAAAGGCCTGGCCTCCAAGCAGAGATTCGCCGCTGTCTAGGTGCACATGATACCAAGACCAGTTTTGCTCTCTTGCGTGCATCAAATCAGAGTCCACAAAACCGTGACTGCTCAGCCCAAGATGCTGCATCTTGACTTGGTGTTGAGGTCGGCTACCTTTGCGCTGCGATCAATGCCGCCTATTGCGAACAGCACAATTACAGGTGCTGTGAGCCCGTTCCACTGAACATCCCGACGGCGACATAGTAGAGCAGCGACATACATGATCCGCGGAGAGAGCGAGAGAGAGAGAGAGGCCTGCCCCCGCCCCAACCCCCGAGCAAAGCAAAGAGAGAGAACCTCCCGAAGGCCGCAAGATGCAGGCGGCCTTGAAGTCTGCGGGATGAGTCGTCCCTTAAGCCAGGGAGAAGAAAACTGAGAAGAAAACTGAGAGAGAGAACGAGAGACAGACAGATTTTGCCCTGTGATAGGTTTGCCCCGGTGGTCCTCTCAGAATCCGAGATGGAGGCTGTGGAGTCATGGCACCCTGTGCGATTCGCCGTGCACCCTGACCCCCGAACCAGATCCCGTCAAGAACGAAGCCCGACACCCTAGACCCGAATCGAGGTCCTCGGACGCTTTCTTTTGTCTGCAGCTTTGCTTCCACGGTCCGTCTCGTGCAGGCCATTTGTGAGGGGCGGCATTTCGCGTGGGCCAAGGTGCTTCTTCTATGGATTGTTGCCAGTTCTAGATTCTAACCAGTAGCTGATATAAGGGTATCCGGAAAAGCTGCTACAACAGTACACAGTAGTTGCGATACGGGTTAAAGTTACTAGTACTACAATTAAGGGTAACATTGGGTCTGAACATATGCTTCGATATATGCATAATGTGCAGAGACGAAGATAGGCAGCGATCACTTCCAATGTCCGGGTGGCTATTTCACATGGTAGGATGTGCTCAGTGGGGTCAAAGAAAGAGTACAGAGAGAAGAACGCTGGGTGCGGACAAAGGAGAGGCGCGGCGTGTGCAGGATGTACTGGGACACACCTCATTCACCTCATGTCCACGGCTTCTTCGAGCAAATGCCCTGGCCATCCGGCTGGACACCTTCCTAGTGATTCTAGCGAACGATCAGCGCCACACTTCAAGCTCTGGTGTGTCCTTCTTTTGCTTTTCGGCATTTCTTTTGTTGAGTTTAATGTGACCTCGTTTGGTTTAGGATTTTCGCGTAAGGATTTGCATTGTTTTCGTTTCAACATGCAGTTTTTCGAATTTGTCAAGGCCTCACCCTTGCTACTCCGCAGCACTGTCTCCAACCATTGCAAGAAGATGCCGGTTCAAGCAATAGCTTGAGAAAGAGCTCTGTGCGTAAATCGACGTGGTAATGAGTGAGAAAGAGAGAGAGAGAGAGAGACAGAGAAACAGAGAGACAGAGAGACAGAGCAGAGAGACAGAGAGACAGAGAGACAGAGAGACAGAGAGACGGAGAGACAGAGAGACAGAGAGACAGAGAGACAGAGAGACAGAGAGACAGAGAGACAGAGAGACAGAGAGAGAGCGAGAGGGACGGAGGGACGGAGCGAGCGAGCGAGGGAGGGCGGAAGGGAGGGAGGGAGGGAGGGAGGGAACATGCGCTTTCGTGCAAAAGCAAAGTGTGTGTAGTTTTGCACATATGATGGGTGCATTTAGACACATACGCAGATGTATCCACAGCTGTGCACCTACACGCAATGCAGAAAACTGTGTAGAAGCAAGTAAGCAAGCAAAGCGGCAAGGCAAGCAGGCACGGAAGGAAGTAGGCTAGTTAGCCGTTAGCAAGTCAACAATCAAAGAGCAAAGGTGATTGTTTAGAAACAAACTGTACATGTATACGAACACATATGTGTTTTACGTGTACATGCATGTATACATGCATATGTATGTGTGTGTCTATATTTATGCATATGTGTATATGTTCATATATATGTATATATGCATGTGCACGTGTAGGTGAATGTATATGCATGTGTATTTGTATTGCTCTTCATACATACATACTTCATGCGTGCATGTGAGTGAGTAAGTATGTGCCCGTATGTCAGTAAGTATATGTGTACGTATATGTGTATGTATGCATTTGAGTATGTGAGTATGTAACTACGGAACTATATGTAAGTGTGTAAGTATGTAAGTATGTAAATACTCAGGTCTGTCTGCCTGCCTGCCTGCCTGCCTGCCTGCCTGGATGTATGTATGTATGTCTGCGCGTATGTATGTATGTATGTGTGGACTGGTGACAGTTTGCACTTCTTTCTGTATGTATGGACTAGCATGGTATGTATGCATGTGTACTGTACTCATGTTTATCTATCTGTTTACCTATCTATCTATCTATCTATCCATCTACCTGTATGTCTAGCCGGCTAGCTAGTGAGCTATCTATCTAGCTGTGTACAGTGAGCCATACGAAGATGCACGAAGAACAGCACAAAAACCATGTAGATGCCATTCGATTCTTCAACAGTATCTTCTGCCTCCTGTTGCAGTCTGTTGTGCCACAGTTGCGAGGTAGCTTTGCTTCGTTGGCTTTACAGCCACGTCGGCGCGAGGGGCATGCAGCCGCGCCCTGAGGCGCTTGGAGCGCTTCGAGCCTCATAGCCTCTCGCACCAGACGGAAGTCTTCATTTCCCGGAGCCAAGAAGCAGACTGCGGACATGGCCTTGGGATACGGGGGTCTCTCAGCTCACTGCACGAAGCTTAGGAATTCGATACTGGAGGCCAAGATTGGTGGCTTGGCAGCGAATCTGTGGATTCCTGGACTTCAGGGGATGGAGGAGTCGTGCATGTTGGCATCATTTCTGACGCGCTAGCATTGCGTTGTGTGCTTGCACCCCAACCGATAATTTCGAGCCAGGCTCCGAAGAGCGCGATGCTCTCCTGGCAGTTTGGGCGCCCAGTGGTTCATCTGCTCACGATGGTTTCCCAATGTGACCTACAAACCAATCACCAATACCGTCAAGCTGCACACAAATTTGTTGCTAGTCTGTTTTATCCAGTTGTCCACAGGGCTTTTCTCCGGTGTACATGTTTCTTTGCCGAGCTCGTCTGGAACTCCAGCCTCTGCGGAACCTTGGATCGTGTGGCTCTAGCAGTGTCAGAGCACCTGGGGCGGTGAATGAATTGTGCTTGTTTCAGTTGGTGCCGTCCATCTCTTCCATTCCAGCAAAGAGTGGTCATGAGTTTCTACTGCAATGCCTGCTTGCCGTTTCTGACAGCAAGATAAAGCTTGGTAGTCGAACTCATCATGCGGATATGCTGCCTGTGCAAGATGCCTCTCTGATGCGGCTCTGAGGCAGACTGGCTGGTGTGGTTTGACGCCGATTTAATGGCACCTCGGACGTTCAGAATTGAGGGACCTTGGCACGCCTCATTTGCGGCCGGGCACGGCATGTCATGTGCGACGAGTTTAGGTAGCAACTCGCGGCAGCAGGTGGCGAACATAAACGACACAACTTAGCAAGGCTTTGGGAGCCTACTGGCATCTGCGTTCGTTCAAGCCTTCTCGCTGTAACCGAACGTGTGCTTCGTCAGGTCGTCAACCACAGCCGGCCTTTAGAATCCTTCCTCTACGATCAGAAGGACCGCGATTTGGGCTGGAGTGCCCAAGTGTCGCTTGGCACACCCGAGGCCGAGGCTTTTGCCTAATGTAGAATCGTTCTCCGTGCAGGTCACCTTGACTCTTCAGCTTTCTGGCACTGGTGAGCTTGAGTAACTGCCACCGTTTTGTGCACCCCAAGAGGCGAGCACAGGTTTTACGTAAAGTTACCTTGCTCCGAGCGGCTAGAGTCCGAAGCTGTGGCGGTGAGGACCTGATCTTGGGGGAAGACATGGCGGACCTGGTGCCGGGCCGAGATTGCAGGGGAACTGCTGGCGGAGCCTCCTTCCTCGCCCCAATGCAGGGAGAAGTTTGTGGGTCGCGTCGTCTGTGGAAATTCGGAGGACTGGCTCAACACGGGCCTCATGTTCTGCAAGGTCCGCTCCGCATGGTTGGATCCCCAGCCGCTTTCCGGTGATTGGCGAAGTCTGCTGAGAAGTCTTACAGCTTCTGCTCACTAGTCGCGGCCAAGTGGGAGTTTCCGAAAATTAGGGGTACCTTATTTGGGGTCCTTTTAATAAGGATCCTACTATTTAGGGGACTATATTAGGGTCCCTATTTTCGGAAACTCCCAAGTGTCGGGGTCAATAGTGAAACATGAGGTGCTGGCGCGCGGCTTGATTGAAAGGTTCTAGAAGCCCCTCCAGTTTTGCCAAGCGTCAGCGGAGAATCCACAAGCATGTTGCACGCCAAGGATGAAGAGTTTGTGGGCGAAGGCGCATTGACACGGATAATTTGGGCGTCTTGCAGCCAGGGCTTGGGAAGACTCGGATGAAGTGGCAGCCTGGGTACAGGGCCGGTGCCTGGATTGCATGCTCTTCCTTCAGAGCCTGTGAAAAGCGATGCAGCCGGATCGTCGAGAGTGGAGAGGAGTAAAGGCATGCGTTCAGAGTTGCAGAAACCCTGAAGTTGGACAGGTTTGGAACGAAGGAGATGCCAAGTTTCACCTCGGAGAATTTTGGGACCAGCCCGCTCCCCAGAAAAGGGCAGGGCAACGCGAAAGAGCGTTTTATTGGCAAAAACATGTCCACAATTCCAAGCAAATGTAGAAGGATTCGTGAGTAGATTGCTGCGCAACGGCGCGTTGTTGTTAAAGTCAGAGCTTTGAGACAGTTTCCCCTCTGGGTATTTCGGTTGGTAGGTCCATCGCACGGCCGTCTCTTCTCGTGAAGCCCTCAAGTCCTGCATCCTAAACCCCTCGTTCTCGTCTTCCTCAAGGGCGCAGCCTTCGTCCCAAATCTAACAGTTCTTGACGGACCACCCGGGATTTGCGATCCGCTTTAAGAAGATGTGCGTGATTTTCCTTTGTACCTTGCGGGGAAGCTCGAATTTAGAACATCCTGCGAGAGCTTCGTTTCCCGTGGCAGGAGTGCCCTTTGTGGCTGTTTGGCCAAATGGGGCGAGTTCTGTCCGGAGCTCTGGAAAAACCCGTACCTGCCTCTGCCGTTTAATGAGAGTGCAGCATAGCAGAAGACGGGGACTTACCCTGTGGTGTTTATGACGTTCGTATCCGTGATTGACTCGCGCGAAATGTACTAGAACGCCCTGCCATGATCCGTCTTTTCGTTATTCTACGTACGGCATGTACCTCTGCGTACAATCGTGACTCGTGAATGTTTTTTGTCGCCTGGGCTCCGAAGGGGTCGTCCTTGGGTCGGGAACGTGATTTAGGTTGGAAGTGTGTGGAAGTTGTTGTAGACGGTTTTGATGTCGTGTCGTGGTTCATGTTCCTCGGCACGTCATGGTAATTTTATATTTATGCGGTTTGTTATGTTCTGTTGTGTTCTGCTGTCTTATCTTGTACTGTACCGTGCATGCATGCGTATGTCTTTGCATGTGTGTCTGTATGTACTTTACAGGCATTCCACACGCACGCATACGAAGTTGCACATGTAACCGTAAACATGTATGAACAAATACATGCTAATACAGGCTTGCATGGATGAATGTGGGGATGCAGAGATGCAGGTATTTATCAATGCGCGTATGTGCGTCGATACATCCTGAGCCTACGGCAGACCCTTCCACTCCCCAGCCTAAGGTCCCGACGTTCTGGGCGGGAAGCAGATAGCAGAAGCCTCTGGCCGCTGCGATGATCCCGTGTCCTTAATCTGCGCTGTCGGCTTCGCAGACTGCCTTCTAGAAAGCTTGAGCCCCGAAGTCCTCAATGCACGGACTCTGCTCGAGGCCACTGCAAAGGAGACGCCTTGGTTCAGCCTGCAACCGAGAGAAAGCATCCGTCTGTTCTGGCTTCCCTCTTTCCGGGTGTTCTCTCGCTGGACGGCGCTGAGGTTGGCAGGGCGGACCCCGTGTGAGGGAGACCGAACACTTGCGAGCGATGAGCCAAGATGCCGAGCTGAGGGAATCCATGTCGATGAAGGGAGATTTGTTTAAAAATGTGGAGAGACTGTGCAGCAAAGCATTGAATACAAGCCCTCGAAGCATCTTGGTTTCCGCTCGCACAGTTCCAGCATCGGTGCTCAGGTGCTCGATGCGGGAGGCACACAAACCAACAACCCCCGCTACGCCCGCTTCGCTTTCCACGCTGCGGGCATGAAGGACCGACCTTTCGTAAAGCCCCTTGCAGACTCTTGTCACTTCCAGCTGTAATTAGTTGTTTGAGGGTCCACTAACAGATGTATGAACAGAATGATGAAGGGAAAGGGGTTCCGACACCGGCAGCGGAACACTGCGTTGTTGCTTGAAAAACTTTGAAACGGCATCGAACCTACCGGAACCTAAACACACTAGGACTATTCGACTCGAAGCACTTGCAACGGCCTAGCTTTCGATCGGCGAACAACGTGCATTCTTGGCAAGGCTGAGTTTGAGATGTCGACATCGTCTTACGTGCCTCTTAACAGTTTTATTGCACTTATACACACTATCGTAGATGCTCCGTTTCGTTGTATTCAGACCTAGACATGCGAAGAGTTCCAGACATCCGAAGAATCCGAACTCATCCACACAATTCGTTCGTTGCTATTTCGCTACCAGCCGAGGGCCACGTTAGGAGTATGGTGGTGTGCGGTGTCCACACCATGCCCGACTGGCTGCACACTAGGTGGTGTTTCTCTTCTCTCCACAATAGAGACAGGGTTGCCGGGGTGCCGCAGTTGGACTTTGGTGACTTGGCCCTTTCCTGTTCTCCTGCTTCCCCCACCATTTGTGCCTAGCTTGGCAACCTTGATGGTACCATGATGCAGTGGATGATGACGGCGAGAAGGAGAAGGATAATGCTGAGGAGCATGACGAAAAGGAGGGTGCGCCTGAGGCGCGCCATTCGTCAGCATGCGGCGGAGCGTTCAGAAATAGACAAGTCCGTCCTGTGCCCAGTGCAATTCAGGACAAAAGCCGCTGCTGCCGACACATCGTCGAAGTCGGCATGGTCTGGAGCTCTTACTGTTGTCGCCATGTGTCGGGGAAACATAACTGATACATAACTGCCTGGAAGTCACCATGCTAATCGGAGTATGCTTGAAGCCGCGAGCGTGTACTAGCCCATCTCCTGCCCAATGACGGCTGATCCACCAAGTCCCAGTACCGGCCTCTTGTTCTTTCATGCTCAGCTTAAGCTGTACCTGCTCTTTGCGGCAGTTGTAGACGTTGTTTCCTGGTCAATGAAATGAATGCGCCCATGCCGTCCTGCCTCTCTCACCCAGACCTTAGGGTGTAACGACAAGGCTAGACATGGAACGGTGGTGCAGCCTGATGTCTGATGTGTAACAATGATTATGGTCGGTGCCGAAAGTGTGTCGTTGTCATCATCGTTGTCGTTTGCTGCGAATGATGATGTTGATGATGAAGCTGACTGTAATACTGTAATGAACAAGACACGTGAAGAAGACGGTGACGATGAACATGGATGAGCGTGATGACTTATGGCAGAGATGCGGATTGTGACAGGACGCCTCCTTTCCTGCTGACTTAGGTCCGAGACCGTCAGCAATCCGAAAAAGCCCAGCTGCGATGCCGAAGCTTCTCGGAAGGCTCTCCCTTGGGGCCGGGGCAGACAAAAGAGCTTCGATCGTATTGGGATCCCTCGAGTATTCAGGAGGTTTGCAGACGCTGCAGCCATTTGGGCGCTTGCGCCATGCAAGCTTCTCAGTCAAGCTGTTCGCCAGGAAGCCAAAGTGCACCCGGTGCTTGGCCCGCAGCTTTTGATGTCATTGGCAATGCTCCTGCCCAGACCTCAGTCGTCATAGAGAGTGCAAAGATGGTCAAGGGAATGGAGGTAGGGAGTGTTACGGCCACAGTAGACCTTGCATTCGCCATGGCATATCATATCAAGCAGGGATGCTGACGATGATGAGGAAAGAGGATGGGCATGGATGGGCATGATGATGATGCTGACGATGATGATAATGGTCAGGGAGCAGATGGTGATGCCGATGATGATGATGCTGCTGCTGCTGATGCTGCTGAAAACAATGATGATGAGGGATATGGCGACGGCCGTGGTGGTTGTGGTAGTGACTGGCAGCGCTGCTGGCGATGGTGATGATGACGATGACGATGACGATGATGATCATCATCATGATCATGGTGATCATCATCATGGTGGTGCTGAGTATGACGACGATGACGACAAGGGGTTCATAGCCATCAGGATGCTCCTGTTTGTGGCGTCGTTCGTCAGCCGTCGCCATCATCGCCATCACCATCATGATCATCATCATCTTCTTCATCATCATCATCGTCATTGTCATCTTCATCTCCATCGTCATCACGATCATCATCTTCGTCGTCCTCCTCCTCCTCCTCCCCATCTTCATCCTCATTCGCATCGTCATGGTCATCATCATCTCATCACGACCGGGGCTATCACCATCCTTATCATTGTCGGCATCGCCATGCTCATGGTAGTGACGATGATGATGTTCATCTGTGTCACCATAACAATAGTCATCATAACCATCATGACCATCATGACCATCATGACCATCGTGACCATCGTGACCATCATGGCCATCACCACCGCCACCACTGCCACCAAACATACCATTCGAAGATTGATGAACATCGTTAGAATCGAAATTATTCGGAAAATCACCGGGCATCATAGTGTGCCATGGTTGCATCGCATCATTGCATTGTATATGGCATTGCAGTAATTGCACCGCAGTCTTGCAATTGATAAACTGCATTTCGCGGGCCGTCGCCCTTCGCGGGCTCTCGCTCTGCGCGGGCTCGCGCTCCTCGCAGGCTCGCCCTTCGCGGGCTCGCCCCTCGCGGGCTCTCGCCCTTCGACCACCACCACCACCACCACCACCACCANCACCCACCGCCACCGCCGCCGCCCCCACCACCACCACTACCACCACGTCTAAGCTTAAGCCCCACACGCCGAACTCAGCAACGAGCTTCTGAGCATGTGGAAGCCACTAAGGCTTCCACCGGTGCTCCGTTTGGATGGCCCTGCCGACGTGTTTCTGAGCTCTGATAATGGTTTGTGCTGAGCGCACAGTTCGATGTTAAAGCTACACCCTACCCACTGGACCCGAGGACCCGAATAATCCCTACCCCAAACCCGAGTGAAGCCAGGGAAAGCCTGAACCCAAATTTACCCTAAACCTACTGATCCCAACGAATCCTAAGCGCTACACCATGAAGGCCGGTGGTGCAGAGGAGGCTGTGGCCGAAGGAGTTGAGTTCGAGGGCAGGTCTGAGTAAGAGCCTAGACCGGAGGGTTTACTGTAAGAGGCTAAGAGGTTTCATGAGTGGATTCTTTTAGGGGCTGGCTTCGAGTACCTTGCCAGGGCAGCCAGAGCCCCAGCATCGGATCTGCATCGCAGGATTGAGGAGCTATTCCTGACGAAGAGAGAACTTTGCGCGATTCGATTTAGACTGCGGTGTGCTAAACCTCAAGCGTAGAAGAAGCTTCGGTGCCTCTTCCGAGACTCATTGGTTCTTATGCGGTGTGACACGTAGTTCTACTTGAGTTACACCGAAACCCATTCTATATAATTTCTTTGGCCCCTATATGCCCTATGTCATACCCGATAAAGCCTAGGTAAACCCGAATAATTACAAAACCGCAGGCCCCATTCTAGTCATCAAGGCCTCTATGGGTAGCAGCGTTTAGCCGGATCCGCAGGAGATTCCGTTGCAACGAAAGTCGCTCCGCACCCTCGCAGCTGGAGGCGAGGAGGTATGGGGAGTACTTTTCCTTCGGGGTCCTTAAATTTAATTTGGGGTTCAGTTGAGGTTGGCGGGATTGGTGTAGGGCGACGCGAGGACGAAACTATGCGTTGGTCGTCTGAGAAGCCGGGCCGTCGGGTGGTTATTGTGTGACAACAAAAGCTGATTGCAGCCATTCACAAATGTACAAGGGGTCGTGTTGATTTTGGTCTAGGACTCAGAACCCGACACCCGAAACCCTGAACCTTCAAGTTCGCATTCAGCCTTCATCCAGGTCAGGCAACACCGGTACACCTCTTGGCAGAGCTGCTCGGCAGAATGGCGCAAGGTACGTAGGCCTGTGCTTCTCGATGGACTGAAACTGTGCAGAAGTGCAGTTTGTAATAGGAGAGGGGGTTCATGGCTTCCGACTTTCAGACCGAGGCTGCCTCCCTCCAGGCTGTCTTTGACGGCGATGTCCGACACTCCTCTCGGAGACCGCCAGGCATCGGCCCCTTCAAGTCATCCGTTTTTCAAGATGCTTCCCAAGCCCAGTTTCTGCACACTTTTCGGTCATGCGGTTTCTCGACAGAGAGTCGGCTCGCAGGTGGAGATGATCGACCGTGCTCCGCGACGGGCTGATGACCTGCCCCCGGCAGGCCACCCGTGCCGTGCATATACTCATGCTAGCCATGGTCTTTGAGCACCGACTCGACCATGCGGGAGGCCGGCCCTTTGGCCGGCAGCTGCGCGTCCGGCTGTGGGAGGGGGCACGCTACGCAGCCCGGGCGCCAGATTGCAAGACCACAAGCCGTCTCTGGTAAAGTTGTGATCACTAAAGACCCAAAGGCCTCTGTCCTGTGCACAACCTCTCCCAACGACGAGCTGCAGTGCAGGAGTCGAAGCAACGGCCAACGCTACGATTGTATCGCCAGCTTTGGCAACTGAACGCCTCCCCACGCTCCGACGTCGAAGGCGCGGACTTCAAACCGATGCTTTTTCCAAAAAAGCGCAGTTGGCGCGATTGCGGGTGTTCATGCCCCCCCAATAGGGTGAGAACAGCACCGATTTAGGGGCCGACCCCGGCCAGCTGCGCGAGAGGAGGAAACACAGCACGCTGAGTCGAGCCCTGTCGATTTGGAGCAAGGGCGAAACTGCCAAACGGCGCCACAACAGCTATTGCAAAAATACTTTGGGCTTACTAGGCCACTAAGCTACCGGCAGGTCGTGCTCATGCTCGGAGGTTTGATGGTGATCGGCTTGATTGGAGTCATTGTTGCCATGTTGCTGTCTGCGATGGGTTTTCGTTAAGTGAGATCTTCACCTTGTTCCGCATGGCATACTCCGCCGTCCTGGATTGGATTGAGGTGCCCATGATGCGCACTCATGGGGACTTCTTTTGCAGAAACGAATAGGTCTTGGAATGGAAGAACCGCGGTCAGTATGCACCGAACGTTTTCATCGGTGACGGGATTCCAGTACACGACCTGGGTGACGAAGAGTTTAACGACCTGTTCGAACAGAGCGCGTTCGTTTACGATCGCAACCGGAACAAGTGGGTATCTTTCATTCTCTCAAAACTAGTGGGGTCTCCCGTTTCAGACGTGTCTGCAGATCCTACGCAAAATGTGCAAACTTCTGGTGCTTGCACTGTGAACGGAACAGGCGGGTGGCAGCTCACGTTCACAATAAGTCTTGCTTTCTAATGACTGGCCTCAATACCATGGCTCTCCTTGTCTAAAGAAGCGCCGTCTGCATACAGCTTGTTGACAGGTTAGTGTTGGTGTGGGAAGCCGAAAATCGCGAACACATTGCTACTCAGGTTGCAGACCACTCTGCCCACTCTGCTCCGGCAAAGCCGCCAAAGAGCTCTGCCCTGAGGCCGGGACGCCCCCGTCTGCCCACGCAGTGCTTCGCGAGTGTGTGCCCCAGTGGTGCACCGCGGGCTGCTACAATCAGGTTGCACATTGTGATTTTGGCATTGTTTCGGATCGTGTGACAAATCTCCAATCCGGAGTCAGGAGTGAGGGCTTCAGCTTGGTGTGAGATTGAGCCGTGAGATTTCCGGGGCTGACTTTGTACGACGCGTTCGGGGTTACAACGCATGTTTGTCACTCCGAGGATGAGCCCAGCACGGGCGTGGCAAGTCAATTGGAGGCGCCGTCGGGACCGGAGTTCGGCACTGTTGTTCTCTTCACTAATGTTATTTTGGGCACTTCAGACTATAGATGTGTCTGTGTGTGTGTGTACAGAGTCCTCCAGCGATGCCAGCTTTCGTCCTGCCTTGACTCCTTTGACCTTAAAGCTTCAGCAGAAGCTTTGCGTGTTGAACGGTGTAGTGTGACTTTTCGATCTCCTGATCAATCTGCAGACCTTGGGCGGCAGCCGGAGGTGCCAGCGAGGCGCCGGCGGCGAATCAGAGTGGATGCAGCATACTACAGCAGAGACCGTCTTCCATATTCTGCAAAAACTTCATCATAGAACGCAGCAGACGGTGCGGTGGTAGAGTCATTTAGGACGCATTGTCATGGAGCATACCAGACCAGAACCTAATGTCATAGAGCATTGTACAAGGGAGCAGGCCGTGAATTTTTTGGTTCACAGGTTCTATGACAATGACACAGCACTGCGGTCCTGTTTGTCACGGGATGAGGTTTTCTCTGTTCAATCCTCAAAATCACTACCCCCTTGTGTACCTCAGGCATGCTCCATGCTCCAAGCCTTTGAGTCCTTTCGTACCTGGCATGCGGCCTTTTGCACAAACCTTCTCGAATGTGCTCAGCACAACCAATGTATGGGTTTGGTTCGCTCAATGCTGCTGTGCTCATACATTCTATGTAAAAAGTCCCATGTGCCGGAACGAAATCAACGTGGAGGTGCCTCGGCCGGAGCTGCCAGCCGCTTTTGCCGTTGCCTCGGTCCATGGTCCATTGCACCACGAGCAGTTGAGCGGTTTTGTCTGAACGCAAGTGCGTCGTCTCAGCAAGTTGAAGTGAAAGTTACGTAGCTCTGCTCTCGAAAGCATTGTGAAGAAACGGAATCGACTCCCATGCCTCACCGGGTTTGCGAGCGACCGGTCTCGCCAGTCAAGAGACTGTGATGGCCGACTGGTTGCTAAGCGTGAACTTTCCACGGCGCTTGCAGCGGCAAGATGCCTCAGTGGAATCAGTCGCATGCCCGTTCTCTTGAGATGCGAAGAAGTGATTGCTCCAAATCAGGAGGCTTTCGCGAACCTAGACAAACAGCCAACTGTGCATCGTCAAGGATGCCGCAAGCGAGACAAGCGCCATCCAGTACTCTCGCAAGCATTGCAGGAGTGTCGACATTGCCAGTGCCATTGTCCCCATTCAGTAAGTATTGGGAAAAGTCAGATAAACTCTAGGACCAGCGACGCGAGGAAGCCAATGGTGATGAACTGGTGATGCTGCGCTGACACTGATGTCGTTGATGGGGATGCTGCTGCTGCTGGATGCTGATGATGCCTCTATTGTGGTAAAGAGCCCACAAGCCGGGTACAGTTCGCACCGCCGCCAGGATGCAGATGACCACAATATCGAGGAGGTGCGAAGAATTGGCTGTCAGGGAAATGTGAAGACTCTACAGTAGGAACTTATGCAGGGGGTTCCGGGCGACAGGTGCAGGGCATCTTGGGATCTTCGCCCGAGATGCTGCGATGCCTGGTTCCTGATGGATCAGGGACTATAATGACTATGACTAGGAGTCATTGGGTTGGGGGGTGGTTCGAAAGCGCAGCCTTCCCTTTGCCAGGCACTGCTCTCTGTGGCCCCGCCGGGCGCAGAAGTGCGCCTCCACCAGCTGGAGGCAGGGCTGGGACTGCCGAAAACGAAGCAGCGGACACAAACGAAGAGAAAGCAGCTTCACTTTGATGCTCATTTGTGAGAAGTGGCAGTGGCCGAGCTCGGCCGTTGCAGGAGGGACGAGACTGGTTGATTTGGCAGCTGGACGGGACACAACAGGTCTGGAGCCCGGTTCGGCGGGCTCAGGAAGAGTCTGATGTGCCTTTAGCTTCGAGCTAGGTGGCGGGTCGTGGCGCGGCAGAGCATGGGTGTGCATGAGCACATTGCTAGCCGATTTAAAACCTTTGTCCACTAAAACGGCTGAGCCGTAAAGTCCCAAACCTTTGCACCGAGCTTGTTCGTCGTTGCTTGCCACTTCCTTGTAAGACTTTGTTGGGCTCGTGCAGGTGATCTTGTTCCCCCCTGACTGCGAGAAGGCGAAGATGAGAGGAGGCGGGCCAAGGGCCAAGGGCCAAGGGCCAACGGATCTTAACAGCCGAGTTAACAACAGAGGCATGACATGCAGCTGCAGTTAGGGGGTACATGGTGCAGGGTTGAGGATTTGGGTAACTTGGCCCGCTGATCAGCAGAGCATGAACTACCGATGCAGCCGCTTCATGATCCGAAGGTCTTCCCTTGAGACCAGCATGCATAGCGTAGGGCTTCGTTTGAATGCTGGAAGTTACGCCACACGAAAGCTCCTTGATCTGGAAGCTTGCTGTCTTACTACCATGGGTGCAAACAGGTGATCACAACGACCGCCATCAGTGAAAAAATGCAACAATTACGGTCCAGTCACAGTCATAGCAGCGATAGCAACAGACAGGTGCTTTTTGAAAGAAATGTAAGGCAGGGAAGAATCGCAGGCAGTATGCGTACAACAGGTGCAGCAAGCTAAAGTCGGGGGGTTGGACTTCATGACTTATCTGCTGGAAGCAAAAGCAAGAACACGAAGAGTGGACCAGTGGCAAATGTTTCGCGTAAGCAAAGCTGATATTCGTGCTCATTACAGCCTTGCCGGCACGACACACGCGATGCCATTGTCACTGATGTCTTTGCAACGGATCATGTGGCGGCTTGTGGAATGTCTAACATGCATGCCCGGCACCCTCTGGCAGAGGGTGCCAGGGTAAACCCAAACTAAAATGCGCATGAAATTAGTTGATCCAGTAGGTTTTGTGTGGTTCAGGCTCAGGTTCGGCATGTGCCGGCAACCTCCAGGAGGTTGACCTTCCTTACCTTTTTTGGCCTCTTCTTTGGACATATCCTTAATCTCAACAAAGAACTATGGCCATGAGGCTATGACCACCATGCAGCCGAAACAACGCTCTTTGGTCAAATGTCCTAGATCTCTATGCAGTTCATCGCAAAGCCGTACGGAAATAAAGCATCCACTGGCTACGGGCCAAGGGCCAAGCCACACTTGACACTCCTTCTTCTTGGGCACCCGATCTTGACGGGAGGGTTGGTCTGTTGTTGACAGGTTGCAAGATTGGGATTGCTTCAGGTTCGTCTCTGGTATGTAAGACGGCAGAATTGTACCCCACACAGATTTGTGTATTGTTTGGATCAAAGGCCTACTGCTTCAAGATTTCTTGTGAATCCTTTCGATACGGGTCAACAGTCGCCTGACCAGTGTCGCAAGCTCAACGATATTTTTTTTTTATTAAACATGGGATGAACAGGATCAGTGCCATTTGAGCTCTCAGGAGGCATTGCATGCCTTCCGCTTCTGCCATTCCTCGTTGTCGCGGTAGTCATCATCCTCAGAAGATATCGTCAACATCACCTCCAGCATTTCCATGAAGGACCACTGTCACTGCCAAGATCTCAAGCATCGCTTCCAAGAGACCCCTCGTGCCCTTACAGTGCAAGGCAAGCTCCTCGAGCCCGGGCAAAGCGCAGCGGGCCTAGATGTCATGCTACATACCTTTCCAAGGACCCAGACCCCGCAACCTGTGAGCTCGAGGTAGGACACGGAGAGTCCGTATATAGAGTCATTGCTGCAGCTGCTCGCCACCACCGCCAACGACCCCCACCACATCATCACCCTCTGCTACTGCTCTTTGTACCGGTGCCAAGAAGATTGGTCGTTGCTAACGTCATGATCGTGGCAATAAGTAAACATTGCCCCGAACGCAACGAAGACGCTGAACAAAGCCTTCGTTCTCTTCGGACAATCATCATGGCAATCATGGTAATTCTAGAAAGCATGGCGGTGAAACGAACATGAGCAACGTAGTCTGTGCACTGGCAGCAGAAGTGCAACTTTGAGGACGAAGAGGAATGGTGAAACCAAATGATCCTGACGGTACTTATGATGCCCATGACGACGATGATCATTCACGACATTTCCGATGAGGGTATATGATGATGATGATGATGATGGGGGTAGTGAGAGTGTTGCCTAATATTGGTTGCCGTAACTGCTAAAAGCCTGCAATGACACGACTGATGAGTGCGATAACAGTTAGCACTGGCGTTGATAGTGAGACGCAGCTATAGAGGAACGACCTCCAAGCCCGAAACCCCGCTCCTCCTTCTCTCCTCCTCCTCCTCCTCGGCCTCCTCCCGCTACGACGATAACAAGAACAACTACCAATACCACCACTACCACCACTAACCGTCACTAACCATTACTGCTTGTGCTGTCAGGCATATGTGCCTTGGGCCGATGACGAGGCGGAGCCTTACTCCGTCGTCCTGCTGAAGGGCGAGGTGCCTTACACGGATTTGATAGCAAGGCATCGCAGAGTATGGCACATGATGGGACTCCGTGGTTCCGGATGCTGTCGTTTTTCTTGTTCTCTTGTTCTACTCCTTCTCGCTTCCTCATCTGCATCGTCTTCTCGAATCGCCCCTTACTTTAGGAGCTTTTTTTCATCCAGCGGCAAGCCTACGAAAGGCCCTAAAAAACCTAAACTGTCCCAGACCCTGAACCCGAGGCCCATAGTTATAGTTGAAGTCCTAGACTCTCCTACACTTCCTAAGCTCGAGAGCTCTTCCGTGGAGGCGCTGCGAGTTCCGGGTGGCTGGTATCTCGCCCAGCGCTCCCTGGCGCCTTGCGTGGGACTTCTTTGCCCGTCCGAGGCCCAGGTTCGGCGAAGAGGAACGTCAGAGCAAGAGTCATGAAGTGAGAAGAAGGATGATGATAGGGATCTCGGTCATGATGGGTGGTGATAATTAATAGTGACATAGTGCCTGGCTGCCTGCTAACCAGGAACGAAGTAAGACTCACAAGTATCGACGTTTCTTCGGCTGAGTGCTCCGCACAGAGGTTGGGCCCAGCACAAGAGAATGCCGCACCACCGGATCTCGGGCCTTTCCGCCCCGAGGCGACGGAAGAAGCCTGTCTAAGTGCTCTTGATCGGCATTGCAGGTTTAGGTCATTTGGTCGTCTTCTGCGGATTCGGCCTCAGAAGAAACATCGCGATACCAGTGCATTCGGGAGCCCAAGAGCTGTCTGAATCTTGGCTAGAGAGGTAAGGGTTGCGAAAGTGCGCAATCATTCGGAGCTCTACTGACGACAGTGGTGGCAACATTGCAGCGTTGCCTTGTAATGACTGTACTGCTCGTCAGCAGACAAGAGACTGGGAGACCTAGGGTAGTGCTAAGTGGCCTGTCGTGCTCGTCCAGGAGTTGCAGACAGCAGCTGCGAAGCTGTTGGAGCGTGAGCATGAAGGCGGAGGCTTCGAACTTAATCCCTGCTAGGATAGCAAAAGACAGATCGAGTGTCAGAGTTGATGAGAGTCGCATTTACCCGGCCTAGTACCAGCCGCGGCATGTGTCGAAGTCGACAGGAACACCGCTGACAACAGCAGCGACCGTACGGACTTAATGTTGACAAGGGTAATCACAATTTTGCGACCAGCATCCTCAGCATCATCAGTCAGCATCATCAGCATCACCAGCATCACCAGCATCACCAGCATCACCAGCATCAGCATCGCCATCATCATCTAGATCAACATCCAGACGGCGAAAACCAATACATGACCCCGGAGAACCGGTGGTCCACCCGGACACGAAGACCTCCGCTGTGCCCTGCAACATGTACCTGGATCCGAAGGCGCGCCCGTCTCCCCTGGTGGTCTGCCGGCTCTGAAGCACCCTGGCAAGCACTGGCAAGGAGGGAGCAGATCCGAAGCCAGGCCCCTTTTGTTTTCAGGGAAACTCGGCTTCGAAGAAGGCCGGTTGCGAGTCAAGGCCACATAGCCCAAAAGGCATCTTCTTTTTGTCTTAATCTTCTTATTTGCCTTCCATCTGTTTCTCTGACTTCTGCCTCGATTCTCCAAACAGAAAGAGTATGACGTACTCAACTCGTAGTGCTACGATGGTCGTGAGCATCATCATCTTCGCCATCTTGTTGTTGAGCATCACAGTCATCATAGTCTTTTTGGTTATCATGGTCCTCGTCATCATACTCGTCAAACTCGTTGTCAGCCTCGTCCTCCCCATTTCCGTCTTCCTTCCTTGCTCTCATCATCCTCATCCTGCGCCACCTCTCTTTTCTCCGCTTCGTCCTCATTCACCGAAGAAGCGGCGAGACCCAGACAAAGTTTTGTTGGATCGCGCTGGGTACGCATGTCTGTTTCAATGGCAGATGGGAAGGATGACTTCAAAAAGCTCCAAGCTCCAAGCCATGTGTTTTCACCCAACTTCCAACCCAGATCTCCTAAGGCCCGGGCCCCGAAGGTCGGCCCCGAAGGTCGGCCCCTATGTCCTCGACGAAACCGGCTCCAATCCTCAGGCACACGCTTCAAGCTGGAGGCTCCCTCGGCCTCGGGCCGCCGCTTCTCCAGGGGCTTCATGTGGGTGGAGAAGCTGCTACAGGTAGTGGCTGCCACGGGTTTTGGAAGGTTCTTCGAGGCTGTGCAGTGGGCACACTAGCTCTGCCAGCGTCAACGTAGCATTCGAGACTGTAGCGGGATCGAATTGGACTAGCCGCCCTACAGCCCAGTGTCCCCGACTTCTGATGGAGGTAGATTCAATGCAGATCAAGCGTCGAATGTCTCTGACGTAATGCGCAGCCAATGCAGTCGTCGTTGTACTAGGACGAGGAGTTGCAGTGCTAGAGCGAGGCGGAGGAGGGGAGGAGGACGAGCAGGAGGAGGAGGATGAGGACGAGGAAGAGCAGCTGGAGGTGAAGCAGAATTTGGTGGAGAAGAACACGGTCTGAAGAGAGGGAGCAAGGACAAAGAGGGCAGCAGGTGCCAAGAGCTCGCGAGGCCTAAGAGGTGCAGTGACTCAAGCCTAAACCCACTCTAAACATCCAGAACGAAACCCTAAGCCCCGGAATCTTCATCCATTCCTGAAATTCTGTCCTCAGGCACCGAGACCCCTCAAGTGCCGCGCTACAACGCGGTGTGCCATGTGGGATTGTACCTGGGAAGGCAGCCCGGAAGGAAGAAAGGGAGCTCCATGATTCGGGGGACTTTGTGGCGGTTGTGGAGGTTGAGAGTTCAGGGAGTGGGGATTTATGGCAGTGTTCAGGGGGTAAGGGGGTAGGAGGGTCAGGGAGAAGGGGTTTAGGGTTGGATTGATCACACAGACGCAATCAGATCCTGTGAAGCCTCGGTCCAACACGCAGGCCTCCGAAGTTGATGCGGACATCTCGCGGCGCTTCCCCACAGGCGTCGGTGAGGGACTATCAGGATTTTTGTTCGCTTCCTCTGACATGATGAGGGTCGTACTAGTCCGGGATTTCTCCTATCTTTCCCGACGCTGTTTTTCCGAATGATCTTTGGACCTCTCGAATCCAGTACTCGCTGCTCAGAAGTTGTCGCCCTGATACAGCGGAGCCTGGATCCACCATGCGCAGTCTTCTTCGGAGCCAGATTGGGTTGCTGCGCCTGTGCTGTCATGAATTCTCCTGTTTAGGTGTGCCTGAGTCCGTGAGCCGTCAGCCGGGCTCGGCAACAGATCGCATATTCTTGATGCTCAAAAGGGGGGATGTCGCAGGTGTTCTGTCTGGGTGCAGCCTGTGCCTCAGCTTTTGTTGCCTGTTTATGGTTTTTAGGATCACTCACTGTGCAAGTACAGCTTCCCTAGCAGTGCAGCATATTTCTGTCACTAGCTCGCGCTGCTTACGAAACCTCGTTACACTCTTTCGCAGCTTTGTTGCAAAGTGGGGCTTTGCCGATTCACAATCAGAACCCTGCACTCTGCAGGACGCATCCCTCAAGCCGATCGAAGAAGTCCTGCGCAAGCAGCTCAGGGGGACGTGGTAGCTACAACTGACACCGGTACGACTAGCACATGATGCTCTTCCTGCTTATCGAACCGTTCTGGCTCGACACTAGAGGTCCTAAGGTGTCAATTCATATTCAGCCCAACTGAAGGCAATTAGAAATGCTCCACCATCATGGGTGTGGAGGCAAACACGACGTCGAGCAGATGCCGGCCATCTTTGTTCAATTGCGTGTACGAAGGAGTCACACACGAACAGTCCCTCTTCTGTAAGTTGTCACCTGCAGCGACCCACCATAACGCTGAACGACCTAGAAGTTGTGGTGCAGGTGTAGAAGCTGTACCGAAGCTCGATGGGTTTGGCCCGTGCCAAGCCCATGTACCAACGCACACCCGCTATGTGACCACATAATGTGACTCCTCAAGCGAATGATCGCCCTCATGCTTACCCAGTTTAAAGTCTTACCCGGAATTATGAAGCCTGGTTAGAGGCTTCTAAACTAAGCATCTTGTGCCCCGCGGGGCAGGCTCCATGCACAAGGGCGAGCGGGCTCTCATCGCATTCCCGTCGGAGGTGTTGTGAACGGTTTTGGCAGTTGCATGCGCAGCTCTCACTGAACTACCTCAAGAGGGTTATTTGCTGTTCAGCCCACGTGTGTTTGTGTCAGCATTTTTCGTGGCCCTCCCTTCAAGGCGTAGTTTTGTCGTTGCAATCTCTATGCGGAGCAAGCCTTGCTGATCTGACATTGGCTTCACATGACAAAAGTGAGTATGTTGATGGTGTTTCTGACGCTGACGACGGTGATGCTTACGATGGCGACTATGATGATGGTGACGATGAGGCTCGCGGTGGTGACGATAAAGAATCTGGTGAACACGGTTGCGCGATGCGGTGCAGCTGATGGCTGATGCTGGTTTTGAGGTCGCGTTGTGGCCTTATGCATCATAGGACGTTGATTTGCAGGCCAAAGTGCTCGACGTGGAGATTTTAGCGGCAGGGCACCCCTGCAGGGTGGTTTTCAGATGCCGGGATGCAGGGGCAGAGTCGATGTCTTCCTCGAGGCCTTGGAACTATCAGGAAGGGTGGTGGTTTCACAGACTGTAGCTTTCGATGTACACTTTTCGAAGCCGCTAGACTGGGTCTTTCAAGCTGTGGTCAAGCTTCACTCTTAACATCATTTGTCAACTGCCGGAGATTCCAGGACACATAGCACCACAGCCGTGTTCCCTTCCTGCACTTCGGAACTCTTGCTTGATCTGTTGTTGGGACCCCGTACCTCAAAACCGTGCATCTGCTGCTGAGGCTGGGTAGTAACCGGTAGTAGGCTTGAAGGCAAATTTGTAGATAGATGATCGACCCTGATACGTGGAAATATGACATGTCAATGGAGAGATACGAGAGTGCAAGGACGCAGACACCGCGCAATGTAATTTTTCAACTCGGTCCAAGCGCAGGTCCAGGTGACAAAACTGAGGCTTCAGAAGTCACACACCATGTCGAGGGGGTGATGCCGTGCTTCTCCCCTCGAAAAGGTTTTGTGTTGCTTCCGTTCAACAGTTGCGGCATGCCGCTCCTAGCAGCCGGCAGCGGAGGTCCTTTGTCCGGAAAGTCCGGACGACCCGCGGCAGGAGTGAGAGTGGAAGCATGGGAAGGGAGTTGTGTGTTGAGGTCGCTTCGGGGCTGTTGCCCCTGTTGTGAAGCCAGAGAATCAGTCAGCTGATCCTGTTTGCGCCTGGGTTCCTGCTTACCCGAGACGAACGGAGGCAACAGGCCAGGCTTGTAGATGAGTCTTTCGACGGAAATTCAGACTCCCCCCTGGTGTTAGTTAGGACAGTTTGCCTACCTTAAGCTGTGCTCTGTGGAACACAGGGGTGCCGATGCATGAGCTGTGCGTCTGCAGCATCCCTTGATGCCCCAAACCGAAGCATTGGACCATGGATCCAGAGGATCCTTGGCCCTTAGCCCCAAATCCGAAACGAGTTCTTCTGGGCATCCCGAGAAGGACTTCTCCAACCTTTACTCTCGAGCCTGGTGGAGCTGGTTCGAGGAGCTTTGCGGACGGAAGCTTGAGACCATGGTACTATAGGGCCCCGAATAATTACCTACTATACTATTTACTATTTTGCGGTTTCTTTATTATAACAAACCCTATTCTAAGTATTAAGGCCCCCATATTTCTGGATGCGTCTTCAATATGATTGTTCTGCTGTTCTTGCATTGCTATGCAGCTTCCGTACCTATGTATGTGCGTGATTTAGCTCTTTAAGTAGGCTTCATGCAGCTACTGACAATCATGCATCATTGACTTGTCCGTTAACGGCTTGGTTGTTTTTGCCTTTTTTTCGGCGGTGAAGCCCAGCCCGATGAATTGAATCCTAAGCCCTACATCCTAGGTCCTAGGTCCCAGATCAGTGCGTTAGTTACCATACCCATGAACTGTCAACGTTTGCAAGGATCCTCTTCAGTGGCAGCCCCTGCCCTCACGCCCTCTTCCCACGGGCGCACCTTGCGCTCATTGCGGACAGCCCCCGGGTGTGTTGCGCGAAGGCCTCGGGCCTGTGTGGATGATTCATCACATGCTCCCGCCAGCAGCGGCGTTGCGCCGTCATCACTATTAGCATCATTCTGAGAAGCGTGATGCAGATCACCTGCACCAGGACCAGCTTCAGCATTAGCATCAGCAGCATCAGCAGCGTCAGCAGCATCAGCATCATCATCAAGATCAAGAAGATCACCATCATCGTCATCATATCACCCTCATCACCGTCATCACCATCATCACCCTCATCACCATCATCAGCATCATCACTATCATCACTATCATCACTATCATCACTATCATCATCGTCATCGTTGTCGTCCGCCTCCTCCTCCTCCTCCTCCTCCTCCTACCTCTCCCCCTCTCCCCCTCCCTCGTCATCATCAGAACCTTCGTTGTAATGGGTAGATACGCATCATCGTCAGCATCGTCATCATTGTTGTCATCATCATCGTCACCGTAATAATCGTCATGGCCGGTCATAACAGCCCCAATCCCCTCAGCAGTATTTTGCAGTCGGCCAAGGTTGCGCGGGTTGCCATCAAGTGGCCTATTGCTCGAAGGCCTGCCAGCGTCCCCAACCCAGCTTGCCGACTGCCAGTTCGGGTAGATATTGTTCTGGTACCTATAAGAACCGTGATTGGATCCTTGAACTTATGTGGAGCTACACTGCATCCGTTCTTAGGCCTGGCCGCAGATGTGCCATCCATTCAGCATCTACTCAAGTGTCCAAGATGTCGTCGTGCCCTGAAGATGCGCTGTGCTGAGGTGAGGACTGGCAGCGTCCTCAAGGGAGGTTTGAGGGGGAGAGAGCTCCCAGTTCTGTCATGCCGACCGGTGCCCGCAACAATCATACATTGTCACATTGCAGCAAGCAGAAGCCGCTTCAGCCAGCCTTGAAAGAGCCGAAGATAAGAAGATATCCGAAGTTTCAATTCGGAACCTTGCCTCGCCTGGCCCAGGCCTTACCATCGCAGCTCCTGCTCTGCCACAGCGAAAAAAGGAGAGCGTGCACTGGTGGACGGCGGCAATTGTTCAGTAAGGGCGAGTTGGAAGTCTTTGGGTAGGCATCGAACTTCCTGCCAGGTCCCTGCACGGCTTCCCATCCCTGTTATGCTTGATCGAAATCTCCATGTGAGCTCATGTGCGCCGGCAGGGAAACCACCGAGAAGGGGTTGGATCATCGCCGTTGAGTGCCACTGTCGCCATCAACTTTGCGCACTCATCCCGGGTATGAAACGGTGGACCCGGAGTTTGTAAGCTCTCCCAAACAATTGCAAACGTACTGCGCCCTAGCCCTAAACCCGGACAGTTAGGTTAGATGCTAAACCCCTGCACCCTAAACCCGTAAACCCTAAACACTCTGAAGCCCTAAGGGCACCCCAGACACCCGAAGCATCCGAGATCTTGCAGCATTGGCTCAGCTCCCATACCCCTCCTGGGAAGATCCGAAGAGCCGAAGAATCCCAAAATGGCCACGAAAGTCTTTGAAACGAACATCGCGCCCTGGTCAAACCACGAGTGGCCCGAGGCCATGGGTGAAAGTGAACGGTGCACTCCGTTGTAGACGAAGGACGAAGCTGAAAGATTGCAAGGCAGAAGCAGTTCCTCTTGTTTGCATATCCAGCCCACATCTTGCTCGCTCTGCGAGTCCGGCTTCTTTTCCAACTTCCGACGGATGCTAGTTTACAAAGAGACTTCCTTGAATTTGCGGAGGTGCCCGTGTGGCCACTCAGCACTGAAACACGACACTTCGTATCTTGGGTTTGTCGACTGCACGCCCCCACCCGGTTGGTAAACTGCCGGAAATCATCTTCCTCTGACAGGTGTTTGCGACCTCGAAATCGATGAGTCCACAGGAGAGACCGGGGTGAAGGTTCATGACGTTGAAAGGTGAACTCAGGGCCCAGGGCGGGCACCTAGCTTTTCGGTCCTTCAGCCTGTTGGGAAGGACCTTTTGGATTGCTGACGGGAGATTGGGCTCTGCCGAAACTTGGTGCTGTGGCTGCTTCACGATGTTGGAATTGCACATCTAGCAGGGCTTGGTAGCGTCAGGTAGGCAAGGGTGGGAGGCTATCTGTGATGGGCAGTGCTCATGCTTTCCAGTTAGTGCCGGAATTAGTACGCACAGCATGGTGATGGCGATCACTGCAGATCTGGTGACTTTTTGGCAATGACCCCGATGAGTGTAGCCAGTGGAGCTGTTGGCATTATTGTGCCTCTGGGCCTGACCCGATGCCCTGCCTGAGCCCTAAACTCCAAATCCCGAAAACACTGAAGCCCTAACCCACGGAAAAGCCTATGCCTTTAACACAAAATGCATCCTAAACCCGAAACCAGGCCTTTCTTGCATTCCGCTTCATTTCTGCAGCCACCTTCTTGGGCCATGCGGTGGCCCATATTCTGTGGCGTCTGGAGGAGGTTGATTAGGGCTCTGGATTCCTACAGGGGCTTAGAGGGGTTCTTAACGTTCGAAGGGTTCTATCCGGGTTAAGTTATCTATACGTTGAACTCGGGCCAAGGGCTTGCCGCTCAGAGTTTGGGTTTGCTCGAATTGCTGGGTGCGCATTGAGGTTTTTTCCGAGAGAGCGTTCTCGACTTGCAGGAGCCTTACACGTAGCAGCTCCCAGGAAAAGCCCTCATCTTCTCAAGCTCGGGCGAAGGAGCTCTGGTACCAGAGCCGGTTTAGAGCAAGGTTTGAAACGACCCAACAGATGAAAGAGCAAGACTACAGCCAGAAGAGACAGGGTTAGAGCTCACAAGCAAGCCACCATGCTGTTCTTCAGCAGGGTGATGGATGGTACTACTGGGCGTACCTGACCCACATCGCGGTGTGGGTGGAGGCGTGGTGTGCAACTGTGCTGCTTCTCTTGTCATCTTACTTGTGGCTCCGTTTGTCCTTCGCCTTGCCATACTGATTCTTTAGTAGTCCATTGCTTATGATGATCCACGGGGCTTCACGTTGATCTTGCGGCGCCTTTTCTACGATGCTGCTGCCCATCGCCTCGGGGTGCTACAGACCTAAGCTTCCAGCGATGCCGAGTGCTCCCGAGAAGAGAAGAATCACATGATGATGCGTTTCTTCCTGAGTGTCTTGTTCAAGCTTGTTCAGCTCAAGGTCGTCAGCGAGATCCTGCTGGTGATTCTGGCCATTCAGGGGTACCGGAGTTTGTCGGCCCCAAGGCATCCTGGAAAAAGCGTGCAGTTGCTTCGTTCGCTTATCTGGGCTTTCCAGAAAAATCCTGACTCTCGAAGCCATGTGTTGTATACATCGTGCTTGCATGCATGCCATGTTCAAGTTTACCTCACTGCTTTCGAGGTTTCAGTTCTGGTCTGAGGGCCTGGAGCAAAGTGGAAGACAAGCGCTGAATCAGGTTGAAAGGCAACTGGCCCTCGTGTTGACTACATGAGAGAGTCAGCGAGCGACATGATGAAACCTTAGAAACAGAGCCATGCCGGTATGAGGCAGTCTATGAGCTAAATTATTAGCAGGCTCAACTCCCGACACGAATACATCGACCCGGACATACCGAACCTAAGAGCCGAAATTTGCCAGATTGGGGTCACCCTGCACCCTAACGGCCACACCGAGAGGCTCTCTACGCTGCCCACGTTGGTTCGCGTGGAGATGGCGATCTATGCGATCGTGCTCCCGACGTCCCTGCCTCCTGGCTCAGAAAGCCTCGCTTACTGAAATCTAAGCCCCAACCCAGTACATGCAACGTTCGATTTCCTACGTTACAGGGATGTGTGGATGTATGCCCGATCGCAGCTTTGAGCAGGATCCATGAAAACTGCCCATGGCCCACTAAGCCTCAACAGCCTTCCATTCCGGCTCAGGGTTTATGACTCCCCCTTTGGTCTTCGCTTCATTTTATCTTTGCTGCTCGTTGCTGTTGGCACTCCAAGCCGGTCTAAGCCATTGATGCGAGGCTGGTGGTGGTCCTGTGACTTGGCTATCAAGGGATCCCTCGGCACGAGACTTGAACCAGGCTTTTGGCAACGGTAGTAGGGTCGTCGTCGTTGTCGGGACGTGGTGGTTGTGGTAGAGCCGCAGGTGTAATCATCAGAGTTCAAAAATGTTGATGATGCAGGTGGTAGTTTGATACTGGCAACAACACAGAGACGCTCATGAACGGGGCACTGCCGCAAATCAACATAGTAACCCAAAACCTGTACAACGCAATGTTAATCAGAGTAGCGAAACGGTGTGTGTTTGAGAGCCGTAGATGCTGATGTTCTTTTAGCTGTTGACAGCTGAAGTCCCATACAATGCCGTGAAAAAGGCCACGATGTGAAAAACTGAGTGCAGTATCGTTCTGACCCCCCATCTTGTATGACACTGGTGCTCCTCACATACTATGGGCCTATTACAGGCTGACTAGCTGAACAAACCTCACGACGGGGGAGAAAACCCAGTTTGCAGGTGGCAGCATAGGCTGTTTTTTTTGGCAGAAGCTTCAATGGCTCCAGCTTTAATATGGCTTGAGCACTTCCCAGCCCATGATTCTAAGAAATACATCAGGAAGCCATTGCCGTTCCTGCGAAATCATTTCGTCGAGTGATGCTTGTCCACTCACAAACACAAGCATGCATTCAATCAGCATCACCTATGGCGGCAACTTTCGCGGCTGTGCATTGTGCGTACCAGTCCAGTGTTGTTGTCACTTTCAGAGGCATGCGAGGATTGAACTTGCAAGCAGGAGAACTACTGCGAAAGCGTGCATTCCCTGTATCGTGCTAACTTCATCTAACATCAGCCTAGCAGGATACACGCTTAGAAGGCCCAGAGAAGCAATGGACCTTCAGTCCCCAGGTATTGGACCCTGGTGCGGCCGATCTGGGATGTAGTGAGTGGCGTCGAGGATGTTCCCAGCTACCTGCGCCTCGGATGCGAGCTTCAGTGAAGCTTCCCTGGCCATGCCCAAACTAAACACTTAACAGCCTAACCCGTTAAGCCCCCAAACCCTCAATGCCCTGAGAAGTAGATCCCAAACCCCCAACCCTCAAAAGCTAAACCCAGCACTCCTTGTTTTCGTTACGCTGTGAGAGAGCCGCTCTGCTGTCTTCCAGGTGCCAATATTGTGTTTCGGGTGAGATTGTGTGATAGATGGGGGTGTCACATACCCAATGCGCTTGATGAACCATCGGTGGCCCCTTTCACGTCCTCCATACCTTGGACCCCAAAATCCCTATCAACTCCAATCTTGATCAGGCCCGTACAACATCCTTTGCTCTTGACAGACTCAAGCACCCACTGTATCCCTCGAGGCACCAACCGCCATTCTGACTGGGTCCACTAAAAAGAGAAGTTCGTCTGCATGTAATCCCGGCACAATTCCTATATCGGTGGGTAAACCTTCGTAACCCCAACATGCTACTTATAGAACTGGTGCATGCGAGCAAATACGAAGAGCCTCCAACCGCCCATAAGCCCCGGCAGCCTTGCGCCCAAGTTGTTTGGGCTGGTGGTTGTTGGTTGCGGTTGTTGGTTGTCGGTTTTGGGTTTTTGGTTGTCGTGCTGTTCTGGTAGTTGGGGTGGTTGTCCTTCGCTGCGCATAAGATGACTAGGGATCCGCACTTCCCTGAGGTCTATCTTCGTTCACTTACTGCCGCTGTGGTCTGCACTGGCTGGGTGGGTTTAGCGTTTTGAGTTCTGGGCGGGCTTGGAATATCTTGGAATTAGGACAGGTTCCGACTTTCTCCTTCCCCCAAGTCCAATCGAGCCCCGGGCTGCTTATGGAAGGAGTGATGGCAGCCGAGGGAACTTGCAACCGACAGGTGGAAGAGCACGAAACTGACAGCATCCAGCGGCCCGTAGATAGCATGTCGGCCCTCCGACGTTGAGAACAATAGTGGACCTTGCTCTGCCCGTCTTAGGGAAGTTTGGGATGTGGGGGGCTCATACCTGCGCCGCGACCCAGGAATTTCATTCTTCTGATCATCGGTGGCTTGGCTTGGCCTTGCAAGCTACAACCGTCGTAAGAAGCCCAAAACGTGTAACTTTGGACGGCTGCTGCGCAGAGTCTCGGCAAAATCGGGGACACCTCGACCATTCTTGGCGGTATTCGAGGGCAAACTGAAGCTTTAAAGCTGGCGATCTTTGAGAACCTAGCAAACCCAGGGTTTTCAGTTTAGAGTTTTAAGATTTATGACTCAGGGCTTAGCACTATTTACATTGTTTACATGGTTGCTCGCAGAAACTTGGAGTTATACCCTGTTTCGCTACCATAGGAAGATATCGCTAATGCTAGTGGCGCTGATAAAGAAAGTAATTAGTATTTCTGCTTGCTGGCGGTCATGTTCACGAAGGTGATGCTGATGATGCTGGTGCAGTCGGTTGTATAAAACTTTGAGACAAAGTCTGGAGAGAGCTTTGAATTATCTAGGTTGAGCTCTGGGCTCTCGACTTTTTTCTTGCATATTTATCCGAGCCCGGAGAGGGCAACAAGTTCTAAATCGCTGCCTTGGCTGCCCCACGAATCAGCCAGTAGCCAGTAGTTGCAAAAACTTGAAGACATTGACAGCGGCGGCATGTCCCAGCTGAGGCTTGTTCCTCAGCCGTCTGCCCTACTCGATCAACAGGGTCGGTTGGTCACTGCTACTTGGATGCACTGTTCTCGGACAGTTGCTGGCAAAAGAGGTCCACCCTCGCTTGTGGGATTGAGCATCGTCCCCGTGCATAGTCCTTGGGTGTTGATGTCTGTGACTTTCACGCCTAATGGACTTTATCGACATCTGTTTAGCTCTGCTTCTCCTCAGTCTTTTACACTGGGTTCCGAACTCCAAGTTCTCTCAAAACACCAGCTCCGATTGCGGGGAAGGCAAAGAGACAGCTCACCCTGACAAGCTGACAAGCTTGTATATATGCCGAGCATTGCCGAGCTGAAGCGTCGGATCGTTTCCAGTCCTTAGCCCTCTAAGTTTCATCCGACTTCGAACTTCAAGCCATGCGAAGTTGAAATTCAGCGGGCGAGCTGGAGCGTTCGAAGCCTCCATCTCAAAAGCCACATCCGAGTCAAGGCTCTTCGGGTTCGGCTACGTGGCGTGGACCATCATCCACTTCTTGGCGCAGATCGGCTCGCCGAGGGAATGTGATCAGTATCCCACGCGGGAGGCCAGGAACAGATTCGGACGATGATGGTGGCAATATGGTGGTAAGCATGAAGAGGGGGAGAAGTAGGGGAAGAGGATGGCCACCCATGCAGCTGACTGTCCTGGTTGAGGTCTTGGATTTAGGCAAATAACATTTTCGTTTCTCTTCGTTGCAACTACGGCTGCAGCTTCTACTACTGCAACGACTTGTTTCCTCGCTGCCGCTACCACGAGCGCCAGTGATACCGCCAGTGCAACCCCAACCACATCCATTTTCGACTACGACTATACCACTATGACGACGACGACTACACCTTGTGCTCTTCTTGCTGCTGCTGCTCCTGCTGCTACTGCTACTAGTGTCGTCAGGTCTGCATTCCGGTAGCACTCGGCTAGTTCTCCGCTTGGGGTCGTTAAAGCCACTAAAGTCACCAAAGAGATTCGATCCCTATGTGAAGCGTGCGGAGCTCCCACCAGCCTTCGATAAGTCCTGGTCCTAAACCCCAAAGCCTTTCTGTGAGGAGTGCCCGCTCTATGACGCCTGGGACTGGAATAATCCAACCATCCCGACCATCATCTCCGTGTCGCTGCTTGCGCCTGGCCTGCACCTTCATCAGCTCAGCTCCCTTGTTTCGACCAGCTTGAGGACGACAGATTGACTAAATGGGTTAATTAGATTTTGTAAGAGATGAACCGTACAACGTGATTAGATCTTGTACAAGTACGACGTCGAGCCGTGGGAAGGTTCAGAAGGATAAGAGACCCAGTACATCCAGAGCAGCCTAATCCCATCCGTACGGCCATAACTTGATCAAAGCCAGCCCTGACAAACTGAAGCAAAACCGTTCTCCCCTACCCCGCATCCGAATCCCTGCGCAATCTCAGTTCGTCCTGCCGCTTGTGGGCCTCATCTACGTGGGCTTTGTTTCTCGGCAGTTTTCGGCTTTCCCCACCGGCCATCGACAACTTGACACCGCCGCACCTGCTGAATCAGAAGTGGAGGCATGCACCAGGTTTAAAGATTGCTGGCCGCAGTGGCTGCAGTACCCGCAGTTGCCGTAGCAGTGATAGTATTTAGTGGTGTGGTAGCCGCAGGAGTAGCACTAGGCCCACTAGGCAGTACATAGCAGCAGCAGTGTCAGTGGCGTCGTGGAAGCAGTGGCAGTAGCAGTGGCAGGAGCACTAGCGGAGCAGGAGCAGCAGCAGGAGTAGCTGCAGTTGCCGTTGCAGTAGCAGTAGCAGTATGGGTAGCCGTGGCGGAAGAAGTAGCAGTGGGAGTAGCAGTAGCAGTAGAAGGAGCAATGGGAGTAGGAGTAGGAGTACTAGTAGTAGTAGTAGCAGCAGCAGCAGCAGCAGGAGTAGTTGAGTAGTAGTAGTAGTAGTAGTAGTAGTAGTAGGAGTAGTAGTAGTAGTAGTAGTAGTAGTAGCAGCAACAGCAGCAGCAGCAGCAGTAGCAGTAGCAGTAGCAGTAGCAGTAGCAGTAGCAGTAGCAGTAGCAGTAGCAGTAGCAGTAGCAGTAGCAGTAGCAGTAGCAGTAGCAGTAGGAGTAGGAGTAGGAGTAGGAGNAGTAGCAGTAGCAGTAGCAGTAGCAGTAGCAGTAGCAGTAGCAGTAGCAGTAGCAGTAGCAGTAGCAGTAGCAGTAGGAGTAGGAGTAGGAGTAGGAGTAGGAGTAGGAGTAGGAGTAGCAGTAGCAGCAGCAGCAGCAGCAGCAGTAGTAGTAGTAGTAGCAGTAGCAGTAGCAGTAGCAGTAGTAGTAGTAGGAGTAGGAGTAGTAGTAGTAGTAGTAGCAGCAACAGCAGCAGCAGCAGCAGTAGCAGTAGCAGTAGCAGTAGCAGTAGCAGTAGCAGTAGCAGTAGGAGTAGGAGTAGGAGTAGGAGTAGGAGTAGGAGTAGGAGTAGGAGTGGCAGCAGTAGCAGTAGCAGTAGTAGTAGTAGTAGCAGTAGCAGTAGCAGTAGCAGTAGCAGTAGCAGTAGTAGTAGTAGTAGTAGTAGTAGTAGTAGTAGTAGTAGACGAAGTAGCAGTAGTTGCAGCAGCAGCAGGAGTAGTCGTCGTGGTGGTGGTACAGTGAGGTTGGCTGCCGGAACGGTTGCGACCCGCTGTTGAAGAACAAGAGCACTTCAGTGCCAGTTGGGGAGAACCTCGTGCCTCGGCAAGGCTGAAAGGCTTAGGGTCCACGTGGACTCTCTTCTTGTCTCTCTCTCTCTCTCTCTCTCGCTCTCGATCTCGCTCTCGCTCTCGCTCTCGCTCTCGCTCTCGCTCTCGCTCTCTCTCTCTCTCTCGCTCGCTCTCTTCCGGTCCTCTCCCTCTCCCGCTCTCTAGCTCGCACTGTCTCTCAATGTCCT
The DNA here is from genome assembly GCA_003297005.1 of Symbiodinium sp. clade A Y106. Taxonomy (NCBI): domain Eukaryota; class Dinophyceae; order Suessiales; family Symbiodiniaceae; genus Symbiodinium; species Symbiodinium sp. clade A. The sequence goes on along the minus strand of BGNK01000268.1, from coordinate 847 downwards.
TTATCTGATTGCGCGCGGGTGTCCCTGTGTCTGTTCTCCTTCACCCCTTTTGCCTACGTCCATGTTATTCGGGACATGTTCGCGGGGGCTTAGGAGCAGCTGTGGGTGCCACGGGGTCGTCAGAAGCAAGTCGTTCCTGGGTCGGGTGTCGGATTGAAGGCCACACTGCTCGAACTTCCCAGGTCTACAGACATCAAGGCAGAAGAGGAAACGCAAGAAATCTGGTAGAAGAAGAACATGATTAATTAGCTCAGTGGCTCAGTATTCATGCCAGTCTCCTTGCACGAATGGCCCTAAACCCTAAACTTGAACCCCAGACTCTAATCCTTACCAGAGCTCTGAGCACCCAGCCGACCAAGGAGGAGGGCAAGACCAACGTGGAGTCAGTGGAGAAGTCTCAGAAGTGATCCTTTCTCATTCTGGGCAGGGTCATATTGCCATGAAGAGGCTGAGTAGTATCATCAGTGTCTTGCATTAAACTTGTTCTTAAATTCAGCATGTTCTGATGACCAGCAGTGTGCTACTTCGACATCAGAATAGTCAGAAGTGATTCGAGCCCCGACCGGGGCCTTCGACTGTTTCGATCGTCCAGGGCTTCAGATGTTAGGTGCGGCGATAGCAGCGTTAGCAGGAGCAGCAGTAGCAGGAGTGGTGGTAATGATGGTGGTGGTGGTGGTCGCGGTGGCACTAGTAGTGGTTTAGTAGCAGTAGTAGTAGTAGTACTACTACTACAACTAGCAGCAGCAGCAGTAGTAGCAGTGGCGGTGGTGGTGGTGGTGGTGGTGGTGATGGTGGTGGTGGTGGCAGTGGCAGTGGCAGGGGCAGGGGCAGTGGCGGTGGCGGTGGC
>BGNK01000267.1:229954-286048 GCA_003297005.1 Symbiodinium sp. clade A Y106 | reverse complement strand
TGCCGACGGAGCTTTGATGCAGGCCTACAGTACGCCCAGCTCGCCCTACATGGGCCACAAGTTGACAGGTGTGCTGTTTTCAGGCCATACGCCACGGGACATCTAAGCAAAGCTAGTCACTCGCAGTGCCGGCCCGGTCCCAAGTCCGGGGTGAGTTCCTGGCTGAGAACCTTCTTTACTGCTAATCTGTTTACCAGGACTCATGGTGTGAGGGCGCCAGCTCTTTCCGCTGGAGCTGGGGGAAGCAGCACATTCATCCACGCTGTTCCACAGCAAGTGCTGAAGCAAGCGGAGATCCAGGCACTATTTTTAGGTAACCAGGTCCTACTCACGCNCCAACTGTCAAACGCTTTCTCGCGTGAGCTTGTTGCAGACACTGAGCTCCTTTCGTTACTTTCAGATACCCGATGAGTGTCTAGCTGCAGATCATCACTACCTTGTCCCGAATGCTGATGGAAAGCTGGCGGCGGCAACCTACCCCATCCTGGGATGGGATGGCCCGCACTGGGTCCCGGCCCCACGTATGCTTCGAGATGTGCAAACCTAAAACTGCGCACGCAGGGAGGTCCAGTGTGTTAGTAAGTGCGAGAAAGCTGTGTTCCGGCGATGCTCTGCAGCCTGACCTCTCTTGGGTGCTGAAATCTCTGGAGTGAGCCTTGTGGCGCCGTTGACGGCCCCTACTGTCTGAGGTCTAGTGTGCCATTTTTGGCCACTGTTCTGCAACCAGCCGTGCACGATGCATTGCGTCGTTTGTGCTCCGTGATGACTTTGGCAGTATGAGCATTTTTGGTTATCTAATATTGTACATTTGTTGATTGTACAGTTGGTATCCACCGTTCGCATACCTAGTCATTAAGAGCGAGAACGCTGGGTCTTGCGAATGCGCTGGGTAGGCCTCGAGTTTGCAGCTATTCGTAGCGGAACTCGACCTTGTCCATGTGGTTTAGTGCTCTCGAAGCACCGGTGCAATGCNCGAGTTTGCAGCTATTCGTAGCGGAACTCGACCTTGTCCATGTGGTTTAGTGCTCTCGAAGCACCGGTGCAATGCACTGCCACTAGCCTGAGCGCCAAGCTGAGCAACCGGCTGCGATTAGTAGAAGAAGTAGAAGTAGAAGTAGCAGTAGTAGTCGTCGTACTAGTAGGTGTTGTTGTTTGAAGCAGATGCAGAAGAAGCTGCGAACTCGCCAAGCTCCTGTCTTCCATAATGACGTCGGTCCTGCAGCCAGGATACAGAACTTTGCATCGGCTGCAATTTCGCTGGCTTTGGGATTGTCTCACAGCGCCATCACACAAAAAATTGAAAATCTAGACATTCTAGACAACCAGTTCAAGTTCCTGAAGCGTATCTGCCTCCACCGGTTCAGATCCGGCGGCGGTGACGATAAGTTTTGAGGCCTGCCACGGCAAGAGGCTGCCACAGGACTTGCAGGAGGTAATAGACAAACCCTTCGCTTTCTGAAACGAAACGTCAGGGCACCAAAACTGTTAACGCGTGGCTTTCCGTTCAAGAAAGAACCGTTTGGAAAAGAAAGTCAGCCACGAACTGTACATAAACCGAATTCGAGACTGGATGACCCTGACTTGTGGGACCCAAGGCTGACCCTTCCAGATCCTTCTCACGGATAGCCGAAGCGCTCTGCTTGTGCCTGGATCTCGTCCATGGCTTCATGCTTGGACACAGCAAAACCGACTGATGGCCCGGATTTGTCATAGATGGTCACCTGGTCTCGGAGTGAAATACTGGATGTCACCTGCTCGGCTACTCGTGGACCTGCCGCTGCATATTGCTTCTACCGCACAACTGCTCCAATCTGCAACAGCTTAGCTTGGAACAAATCGTCGCAGAAACGGGTCGCCGAAGATGAACAGAGGTCCCTTACATGTCCATGCGTCGCGTCAAAGAGTTTGTCACATGACCTACTAATTTCTTTCGTAGTCGGCTCATGGCCGTCAATCCTTACAACAGCCCCTTCTCTCCTTCCCCATGCAGTGGAGCTGGTTTGCTCTTGCATGTCAGGGAATCGGGGGGTCTCGTTCGGACATATTCTCTACATAACTGCATTCTATACGGGTTCAATGCTGTAACATTAGTGGCAGGACCATCAGCAACAGAAGTAGCAAACACGGAAACAGAAGTTGAAGTGGAAGTGCTACAGATGCTACTGCTACTGCTACTGCCACTGCCACTGCTACTGCTAGTGCTGGTGCTACTGCTACGACTACTGCTACTGCTACCGCTGTCGCTACCGCTACAGCTACTGCTACTGCAACTGCTACGGGTGCTGCTGCCGCCCTTGCTCCTGCTCCTGCTCCTGCAACTGCTACGGCTGCTGCTGGTGCTACTGGTGCTACTGCTGCTGTTGCTGCTACTGCTACTGCTACTGCTACTGCTACTGCTACTGCTACTGCTACTACTACTACCACTACTGCTACTGCTACTGCTACTGCTACTGCTACTGGTACTACAACTACCACTGCTACTACTACTAGTACTACTGCTACTGCTACTACTCCTGCTACTACTACTACTACTACTACACTACTACTACTGCTACTACTACTACTACTACGACTCCTACTACTACTACTACTACTACCACTTTCACTACCACTACCACTACTACTACCACCACCACCACCACCACTACTACTACAATGGTTGGAGTATCAGCTGGTCTAAAGCCAAAAAACGTAAGAAGTGCGGATACTAGTGTAGTAGTAGTAGTAGTGGTAGTAGTAGTAGTAGTAGTAGTAGTAGTGGTAGTAGTAGTAGTAGTAGTAGTGGTAGTGGTAGTGGTAGTGGAAGTGGTAGTGGCAAAGGAGTGGTGGTAGCAGTAGCAGTAGCAGTAGCAGGAGCAGTAGCAAGAGCAGTAGCAGGAGCAGTAGCAGCAGTAGAAGTAGAAGCAGCGGTAGTAAGAGTAGGAGTAGTCGTAGTGGCAGTACTACTACTACTACTACTACTACTACTACTACTACTACTACTACTACTACTACTACTGCCACTACTACCACTACTACTACTACTCCTACTACTACTACTACTACTACTACTACTAGGTATCATAGTAGTAGCAGCAGTAGTAGTAGTAGTCGTCGTCGTCGTCTTCGTCGTCGTGGGTGTGGTTTTTGTGGTGGTGGTCGTGGTGATGGTGGTGGTGGTGGCGATGGTGGTACTACTACTGCTACTACTACAACTACTACAACTACTACAACAACTACAACTACTACTACTACTACTACTCCTACTACTACCACGACGCCGACTACTACTACGCCTACTACCATCACTATTACCACTAAAAACTACCAGTACTAGTACCAGTACGATCTACTACTGCTACTTTTTCTACAAGCTTGCACTAGTACTAATATACAAAACGAATGGGCCTGACCTTCTGGGACCAGGTTTGTAATTTTAATCTATCTCGTTTTGTGAGTGACGGATAAGAGCGAACGAACCAAAATTCGTCATTCCACAAGTGATCTTCCAACCATTGGCTTCGGTCCGTGATCAGCCACTGCCATCATCAAGCTTTCGCTTTCGGTCGCCTGCAATAGCTGAAAGTAATATGTATGTATGTATGTATGTATGCATCTGTTTCTTTGTCCGTACGTGCAGGACCAGTTACTTATGACCGTCATGCCTCTTATCTTTGACCATTTACCTTTAACTGTGGCTCCTGTCTCGTTGAAGCAAAACCGAATTACCACGTCGACAAGCCTTCCCGTCGAATGGCACTTTTGCTGCATGAGCAATTTGGGTGCAGCGAAAAATCGCGATCTGAAGCTCTTAATGCCAAGAAGTACGAAAAACACTCCTTTTTGTGTAGTGTAGGAAGCCGCTCAGCGATGTTGGGCAAGCAGGTTCACAACCGAAACCACACTGGCACCACACCATGGTGGTTTAAGACCGTGCTGCCGAGGCGGGGTACAACCCCATCCATTCTGAGCTAGGTCTGCTAGGTTAGGTTGGGATGTCGAGGTCGTCGTCAGGACAGGGTCCAGGGCCAAAGAGTGACCCCGTTTGTGCGACCTTGGAGTCACATTATTTTTGAGCCCCGTGGCCTCAAAGACTCCAAAGGGCCACACCAACCCGCCGCACGCGCCCCAGCCAAATTTCCACCGAATCACTGGGCCATCCCCGCAGCATCGGAGGTGTGACTGTCGTGTTCAAGGCCGCGTCGCCGACAAACACAAGAAAATGCTAGCAGAACAGCTTAAAGCGTCGAGCCAGAGTGCTTCAGGCAGCTACACCGCCTGCGCTTGTCTCTCAACACACAACTGTGTTGCACCACCACCACAGCATTTATGCATCGATAACCCAGACATGCTACCTTTACAAGGAGACTGCAAGAGGGACAAGAGCGAAAGGTCTACATGTCTGACGCTGAAGCTTTGAGAGGAACAGCGACCCATGACGAGAAAGAGAGGCCAAGAAGAGATTGGCAAGAGTACGTCAACGAAGGTCATACAAGGCTCAACATATCTCAACATGCTGTGCCTAACACGGTATGGTGTTCACGGCTTTCTGTACTGCGGGTGGTGTCCCAAATCGAACCATTCGATCGATATTTCCAGTGGCCGGACGAAGCCTGTGAAGAATTCCTCCAGCATGAAACTTATCTTGGTTGCGACGTGACTGCAAAGCTTGAACTATGAGGAGGCTCCCCTAAGTGTAGGGTCTTGGCAAGGAAAGGCTCGCACTACCCACAGTCTGCAGCTGAGATCAGCCATCCAGCCCCCTATATGAGTCCCTTGCTCGAGGCGGAGGTACATCGAGAGGCATCAACGAGAAACTGCAACCCGTCTCGTCCTTGTCCTCTCGGGCAAAGCAAGCGAAACCCACCATCACATCATATCAGATCATACCAGCGTCAATCGGACATTCCCTTTTCGGCAACAGACCCCTCCAGGCCAAGCGCGCAAATCATCGCATGGCGTTCGAAAGGAGCACGCAAGGAGGTCCCTCACGTCCCTTGACAAGACAAATGGGATGCGTAAGGACACCTCGAAATCCGCCGGCGAGACGGGTGACACGTGCAAGCCTTCAGCACAGATTGCGTCGGCCTGTAGGTCAATCCGCGGTCGACGAAATCCGCATTGATTGCTCTCATGTAGACCCATGCAGAGTGAGCTGAAACGTAGGCACAGTCCGGGCACTTTTTCCGAACACCCGACACACACTGAGCCTTTAGCCAACCTTCCAAACTGAGGCTCGTCACGGAAATTCGAGTAGCCTAAGGAGTTTCATCTACAAGTGCCACAGACACCAGTCTATGACGACGAGAAGTTCATTGAACTTCTCTCCGGGTGTGCATTGGTTTACAGTGGCTCTGGCTCAGTCCCTAGAGGAAAGCAAAGCCCAGAGTCCATGCCCAGCGCCTTCAGAAAATCGACAAGGTTAAAAGGTTGCAACATGCTGCAAACTGCTTGCAAGGTTCCACTCCCAATAGGGGACGGATCCGTTGCACCGGAGCCACCGACTCGAAGAGCAGCAAAGACCCTGATCGTCACGACCTATATATCGATTAAGGTCTCTCGAAGACAAGTCAAGACATCAAAGCAAGGACCAAATATCACCACCACCGCAGGAATATTCCTCTGTCGTGATCTAGGCCACACGAAAGTCTCCTGCCGCAGGTACCCAAGCATGAACCTTCTGTGCATGACCAGTCAAGAGCTGTCTATGTAGCGATGTAGAAACAACGGCAACGCTACGACGTGCAACTCTGTGCTGCTGACCTCTGCAGTCTGCATGGGTCGATCTTGTTCTTTTATGTTCATGCCCTTACTGGTTTCCTTGACCCTTCCGATCTTCTCAGCTTCTCTCTCACCGTTTGGAGTAAGATGACTTGGAGAGAGAATCAAACCCCAATCTGCAGCAGAGCCTTGCAAGTGGAAGCAGACACGGGTTGTACGGCCCACAGGACCGCACACACGGCGGGATCAGGAAATAGACCTCCTGAGCTTGGCACTTGCTTTTTCATCCTTTCCTTACCTCAAGTACTGAATGGTGCAGGTGCTCCCGGTGTCTCTAAGCCATAGGGAATTCAGGAACTAACAATGCAACCTGCCGCTGCCGTGTCTGGCTTCGAGCCGATGATTCCAGACAGTCAGGCTTCGCCCACTCTTGACATTGCATACTCGGCAGCTGCCCTGGCAAGTACGAGTGCGACTCTTGATTCTGTACTGACCAAGCGGTTGAAGTCAGGAATCTTCTTCAGCTGCGCAACCAAACCTCAAGGCTTAAAGGCGCGGTGACCAAATGCAGCTAAAGCATCGCTCGACAAGGCTGTGCCTCTCCTCATGGAAATATGGACACGGTGCCAAAGCAGTCGTGTCTTGCTATGCTCAACTTAGCATAACAATGAACGATTCATGAGAGAGCACGGACACGTCGAACTCTGGCTTTTCATCTCTCTGAAGAGACGCCACTCCACTCGAGAAGTGGTTTGATACATCGAGGAAGAATGATTCAAAAATTCGGAAGAAAGCAAGCTGTAAAGATGCAGCTTGTACATGTTTGGGTGCTTCAGCCATGTTTGCATGGCTGCTTCACCTGTGCAGTCCAGCGACGGCACTACACCAAAACAAAAGCAACTGTAGTGTTCTGTAGTACTGCCCTCTTCAGATATTGCGACTCTCACGCAGAAAACCTCGTGTTTCATTGTTTCATCATTCGTGCCAACCACCAGCATTGCAGAGAAATTTGCGACGGACATCTGAGGCCAGCACCCAGGTCTAGAACCTGAAACTTCTGGCAACTCCGCACAAGCCTTGAAGGGCGTTCAGTTCTACAAAGTGGAGAGTGGCACTTTCCTTGCCATCGGATCTCAGGCGGGAATGTAGAACGTAGCCTTGCCCTGCCTGTTCAGCTTCCCATGGGAGGCTCGCTCCACGAAGGCCTGGCATACGCAATGAGTGGAAGGCTTCTCTTTCAGACTGCGCTTGGCATACAGCCTCACTTTCGTTGTGCTTGGTAACCAGCCAGAGGTCACCTCTCAGTCATTCGCATTTCGGAACGGTGGAACGAAACCATTAAATTAAACCATCATCCTGCCTTTTGTCAGGACATCCTGGATGTCGCGTATCGCCAAGCCCTGACAGATAGAAGGTTGTGCGTGGGGCCACGTTGTCAAGACAGGATATGACGTGCCGGAGGCTTCACAAGCAGGCCTTGATGGTGTCAATGCAGACATGCACGGACATTGCCACCGAGGCTTCCGACTGGCACACAGAGCTTTTCATCTGTGGACATCCGCACTGCCGTGGATTGGGATTTTTGCGTGCAAGGCACACCACGTCTATCTATCTGATCTGCCTGTTCTTCTCTGCCTTTCTTCCCGGCGTTCCAGTCTGACCCTTGCACCTGTGTACAGCATGGAGTGCTCCATCAACCACTACAGCTTGAAGACAACACAATTTATAACTGTAACAGTGAAGAAGACAGATATACAAACAGCCCTCAGGGGTGTCTAACAAATGCAGGAGTCCACTCCACTGTGAAAGGAATGTTGTATCGCAAAACCGGGCAAGCCCACAGGATTAGGTTCCTTCTGCTCCAGTGTTCTTCACTTCCGTCTTCCATCTAGGCCCTGGCCCTCCCGTTTGTCCCAAACCTCTGGCTCTAGCGTCTGGTCCGAGCTGTGGGACCTCGGGCCAGATCTCTCGAGCGCAGCGGTAGATCTCGCTGAGGACCCGGAGACCTTCTCTGCGAAGAAAGACACGGGAAACCGCATCGAAACAACCGTAGCCAGTAGCACCCTGCAAAATGCAAATCTAACGCAGGCTTCGCTCCCGAGCTAAGGAAAAGATCCGTCTGACTTTGCTCTGAAACCACGAAACCACAAGGACCACAAAGGACCAGACGAAGCTCTTTTTCAGCTCCGGGACTCGTGGCCCGGGCCTGAAGTTCTGTCTGAGGCTCACGCGGAGGACAGCGGAGTCGGAGCCTTTGCGACGGCATGACATGTGACATGAAAGGGCATGAGTTACGTTGTGAACATGGTGAGGAAGGCACCTAAAGCTTGCAGAAAGGCCGGCCCGTAGTAGACCAGGAAGGCTGGTCCGGCCTTTCAAGCACTGCATTCCTCTTCACGGGGTCGTCCAGACTCCAGGACGGACCCTGGTTCTAGGGAGCCGACTGCCTTCGAGATGACCTCTGAGGGTGTCAGCTCAGGGCTGAAGAACTGGCCTGGAGTCTCGAGCTCTCAGAAACACGTCGCTGACTCTGTGCCAGTCCGAAGGATGGCCTGCGCAGCCGGTCCGGGACATCTCGACACTCAGAACCTCCTTGTCCTCGCAGGCTCGCCAGTGGTCAGCAAAGCAAGGCTTGGACTCAGGAAGTCCTCCGAAGGCAGCTCTTGATTGAATGCATCGACAATCGTTCGCCCATTGGCCTCCGGAGAATAACGAGAATCTCTGCTCAGCCGAGGCGAAATGACTGCTGCTCAAATGCGCAGGCCTGGGCCATGCACAAGAGCCTCATGGCTGCTATTGCATGGGGGCCTTGCACGGACGAAGAAGCCAATTGGCAAACAATCATCAGCGGTTGCTGAAACGGCATGGGTCCCAAGCCTTTGGGCGGTTCTCCAAGCGTCGGCACGTGGTCCGACCAGCGGTACTTTAGGTATTTCTCCATGACCTCTGAGAAGAGTGCTGATTCAACGGAGTAGGCTGTTACCACGATTTCTGCAATCCTTCGCCAACTGCACCATGCTGCACCTGAGTCTCTGTTCGCACGGAGATGCCCTCTATGAACTTGAAAGACTGGAGGAAGCTGTTAAGCACCTCGGCCGGTCGTCGCCCCCTTCTTCTATGCGAGCTTGCAAGATGCATGTCTTCCCTGAGCTATCCTCACGACCCTCCGAGGGCCGGTCATGGAGAGGAAACTTGATCACGAACTTCTCACAGCCGCCCAGGGGTGTAGGTTCCGCACCAGCCTGCTGTGAAGCGAAACCCTGCCTCCTGGCCTATCTGCTCGTGCCAACTTCCTCATTATCAGCTGGCATGGTTCAGGAGGCATGTAGCCGAATGAACAGATAGAGCCAGTGCACCATAACCGAGGTCCCTGCCAAGTCAGTTAGCCAATGCACGAAGTAGAGGGCGATGTCTCTTGCCCCACCATGCACCCTGCCGTGAACAAACGCAAGGTCGGGATCTCGGCAGTTCTCTTCCCATGCACTTCTGCAGACCCGCAGTGGGCCAGGCCCAGGCCTGCGGTCTCGTGCCACCGCCTCCCGCCAAAGCGAGCTTAGGGTGCCAGTATCCTAAGCTACAGCCGCGGTCCCTTCCGGCCTCGCGAAACTTGGAAAATATCGCACCTGCCGGAGCCTGCTGTGAAGTGTGGAAACTACGGCATACAGATTTGTCTTCCGTGCAGGCAGTTGCCAGGAGGCCTCCGCCTGCACGAGCCAGCCGTGATTGAAGCAAAGGTTGCACCTCCAGCTGTTCAGCGTAAGAGGGTCGGGCATTACTGTTGAAACATATGTCGAACGGATGCCATCTGCATCAGAGGTCGTAGTGATTGCAGAAACGCTGCTCATCTGTGTCATCTAGCAGTAGAGAAGCTCCCAAAAATGCAATAGAGAAGCTCAGCAAAAATGCTCTGTGTCACGGCCCGCAACAACTCCGAGAACACAAACAACATTTCTGCAACTGTGATGTGAGCTCGAACAAGCACAACCTGTTTACAGTTCACATTCTGACTCTAATCGTGACTTTGCCAGCTGGGTCAGCGACTGCGTGAATTGCACGGACTGACGCTCTGCCGGGTCCAGGTCTTTGAACGAAGGCAACAGATCAGGATAGTGGTCCTTCCATGAATGCATTCAGAATGACAGCTCTACTTTGCCGAGAACGAGATGTCAGCAAAGGTGCTTGTGTTCATATGACATTACCTTACCTTACTGCCTCCACATATTTCAATTTACATCAATGTGTATGTCGGTCGGGCTGGGTCAAGTCGGTCGTTCGGGTGCTCGTGTGCTCTTACGTTCGCAATTTTGCCTATCTTTAGACTCTTAATTTAGACTGTATCGTCAGACTGTTATATTTTTCTGCACTGATATAAGATTATACAATTGCTGTGAGTGTGCTATATTACTGTACTATAGTTTTGTGATGTAATTAGTTCTCTCAATGCATCTTACATCATTATGTTACCATGACGTTTTATTGTTGTATCGTCATGTTAGTATTGCGCTATTGTAACAGTATAATTGACAATAAGTTGTGCCGTATCTACAAAACAATTCCTCATATTGCTGTATTCAAACATTCGTATGTTCTTCTTTAATTATTATATACTATCATACTACATAGGTTGAACATTTTGTGTAACGAATATAAAGTATTATATACAAAGTATATACATATGTATGTGTATATATATATATATGTACATATATATGTGCTAGTATAACTACTATATTAGCATTGTTGTCGATGGTGATATTCTGATTAGCTCATTATTTTCATGCATCACTATCTTGTGACAAGTACGAGTATATTCTTGCAATCTAATATTCTCAAATATGTACGCTCTTTCAACTCCTATGTTGTTGTACTCCTGCACTGATAACAACCTCGGTTTTGGCCCTACCCTGCACTGACCCAATCAGCCGGTGGAACGCAAGGCATATGAGAAGCCTAGCTTAATCGCGAGAAAAGAATGGTATCATCAGCATAATACACCATATCGTAGTAGTCAAGACCTGAAATCGATTGCTAACAACGTGGCAACTGACAGCTTGTCTGATGTCTGTGTCTACACAAGTCATGACCAGTACAAACACAAAGGGCGAAGATGCCTGATGATTGTACTTTGCTTTGGGAGGTACTGTATACGTCTTTGCCGGACTGAGACTTTGCGAGTGATGGGAAACTGCAGTTTGCATTCGGGACCGGATCATCGTCACACAGGCGCTATTTAAGTGCGACACAGGTTTGTGATTTGCAGCAACATCAGTATCACCAGTATCACCGCATCTCTATCCAGCTGCTTATTAAGCTCCATGACGATGCCATCCGGTCCCAGTTGATTGTTTATTTCTTACTTTTGATTGCTTCATTTAACTCTTCGATAGAAAAAATTTCCAATGGGCGCGTCACAGTCTTCCAAAATTTTCCTGTTCTAGTGTTAGAGACACTGTCCTGAGAGGTGTTGTTTCAGTGTTCATGCATTCGCCAAATATTCAGCTATGGTTTCTGCACGCTGAAGTAGTGCTGTATATGATCCCGGTTCGGCCGACCCCCCCCCCNCCCCCACTGGTTCCCCCGCCCCCTCCCTGTGGTGTGGTGCGGTGGTGGCTTCCTTCCCCCTCCTGTGCTGTGGTGGGGTCCGGAGGTGGGTCTGCCTGTTGTGGTTCCCACCCTCCCCCCCTGTGGCATGGTGTGGGTTCGGGTTCTCTTGTGGTGGTTACACCACTGCGTCTTTGGGTCTGCTTTGGGTGTTTGGTATACTCATCCCGATGATGATGATAATGATGATGGGGATGATGATCACCATCTTCATCATTAACTCAAACATCTTAATGTTTCTCTGGTTGCTCGTCGGGTGTCTTCTGCCAACTTGCCTGGTAACGATTCTCGCTTTATTGATCGTAGGGCCACTATCTTCGTGACAGTTGTCGCTTTGGCGGCAGTTGCTATAAGGTTGCAATGGGCCAGCTGCCACAGCGATCGGGCCTGTCAGGAAATGCGGTCCTCGTGACAGTTGCCTTGTTTAGGACCCTCATGTCGGAGTAGTTTTTCTTTGGGAAGTGTCCACAGTCACAAGGATCGGGCGTGTTTGGGATGCGATCCTCGTGACAGTTGACTGCTTTGGCGGCTGTGAATCGTGCAAGCAAAATTTGTACTGTCACACGGATCGAGCGTCTTTGGGACGCGATCCTCGTGACAGATGACGGTTTTGGGGCCCTCATGTGCAAAAAGTGTGCGCAGTCACACAGACTCGGCTTGGGGAGGGGGTGGGTGGGGGGATACCATTGGGGGGGGGGGGTCAGCGAACCCAGAACCGGGATCATATTTCACACATTGAGGCAGGAAGTCTTTCCATAGTTCTTTGACTGCCTTTCACATGTTTCGTGGACTTGTCACCAGGGTTGTCTTGAAATCTGTCCAATATGGTCTCTCTGTTTATCCACCTTTGCATCTTTTGCAATAACAATCTAATGCTCTTGCATGCATACTATGGAACATAGCAGGTTATAGTATATATTGCATCTTATTCCATTTGCATGAAGCTTTGTGAATATTACTTTTTCTATGTATACATACTGTCTTCTATAGTATATTATGCATTCTACTCTTACAAAACGGTTTTTTGTGCAAGACTTGATTTATGCCTTATACCTTATATAATGGGTGTAAATACAACCATGCAGCGATGCGACCGAAGAACGACCCTAACCCATCTCTGCAGCTGGCAATAGCAGTCCATCACGTAGCACAGCGCATGGTCGTGGTCGCCGATGACATCCCCGGCAGCATAACCTCTGAGAACTGAGAACATATGTCCGAACTTTGAGGCACTTCAGGCCATGAGTATCCCAATGCTCCCATTGCAGCTCTGTGGCCGTGGTATCCGTCATGCTCGGGTTGCACCTGCACTTTCCGTTTGTCTCGCAAAACCCTGCTGTCAATTCAAGTCGTTGCAACAAATCGCTGAATCACAGGCTTGCTAGTCTGCAAGGACGCTACAGTGCAAGATGGATGCTCGGCACAACATGCTCGGCTCAGTCTAGTCTAGACCCCAGATCGGGCTGACCGTCGGCAGCAAGTTCTCGATCTTCATGATGTCATGGATGGCAGTAAGGGCCTCACGGTCACACAAACCTCACCTTCGCCTTTCCAGAGCATTTAAGGGGTCAGAGGAGAAAATCCCCGAGCGAAAGCAATCATATCCTGCATCAGGCAGCGCGAGTGAGCAAACCTTGAGCACTCAGGTACTGACTAATAGCGAAACCATCCGCGTCTCCTTGACACGAAAGGCGTTCCTGCGAAACGTCGTAGTTGACACGGGATGGCTGCTGGGAATGTCGGTTGACGACAGGCAGGACCACCGGCGGGACTGCTGGCCTGGGAACCTTCTGAATGTTCCTAACGGACAACCCGACCTGCCGTTCTGGAACGAGGCTTCCAGGAGACCCGCCTCAGGGCTAGATCATAAGAGTAAAACTCATTCAACGATCTCCACTCGTTTGTGGATCCTGCGGGTGGTTCTTCCTGTGGTCAAGCTGACACTGCCACGCAACACTGTAAACCACATAGCTGCGGATGTTCGAAGCCGAAGCCTGCCGAGCAAGTCCCATTTACACCGTCGGCACCCTGCATGCACCAACTGACTCTTAGTGCCGGCGGCCCCAGCATTTGAACACTGAGGTCCGCGCGTCAACCATGAGCCGACGAAAGAAACTCCACCTGGTCAACTTTCTGCATGGAAATGAGCTGCCAAATATGCCCGAAGGCGCGGTGCTGCTCTTCCACCGCCGTCTCCTCCCTTCCAGCATCGATTTCGCGGACTTTTCGAGTTTGGGAGGACTTCAGCCCTAGGAAATTTGTCTGCGGAATCCATTTATGCTGATTTCCTCTCTGCGATTCCAGAGATTGGGGGCCTGGAGGGTTGAGTGGCCTCAAGGGTCTCTTTTGATTTGATGAAGCTCGTAACCTGCCTTAAGGCCTTACAGCGATCTTTGACGAAATCTTGCAAGGTCTTTCAGAAAGTTCAGAGAATGTCAGTCCGGAGTCCGTTAGCTCATAAGCTCAGAGCCCTCCCGGTGAAGCCACGATCCAAAGAACCCTTCATTCTAAGGGATGGTAAAGAGCATCAACCCAGAATGCACGGAGTACAACATCTAGTGCATAATATATATATATATATATATACATATACATACATACATATATACCAAGTATATGTGGAGTATCTCCTACGACAAACACGCAGCAACTTAGCAACACATCACAAATGCATGTATTTAGTACCACAGGTGATCTACACACACACACATACATACATACATGCGTACATACATACATACATACATACATACATACAAACATACCTACGTATGTACATACCTACACACATACATGCGTACATACATACATACATACATTCATACATACGTACATACCTACGTATGTACATACCTACACACACATACATACATACATACATACATACATACATACATACCTGTCTACCCACCTACCTACTTGCGAAACTACCTACCTGACTGCCTGCCTGCCTACCTCCGTACCTACGTGCATTCGCACGCACGTGCATACCCACACGCGCAAATACGTACGTACAGTTACATACATACAAACATACACAGACATGTATGTGTATACCCAGATGCAGATGTAGATGTCTCTGTGTATGTGCAGGTGTGCAGATACATTAAAATATATATATATATATATATATATATATATGTGAGTGCATGCATGTACGGTATCTATGGCAAGAATGTCTGCATGCATATCTGTATGTACGCACATATGTAAGATTATGTGAGACCTCTGCATCTGGGGCATGATTGAGGTTCCAGCTGGGCGTTGTTGAAAAAGGCTAGGCGCCGCTCGAGCTGGTAAAAGCCTTGGCAATTTCAACATTCAACGCCACTCAAGCTGCCGACTCTGCCGAGTGCCGAGATCCGAGCGCTTTTGCAGCCCGCTGGGCAATGCACTTTCCATGGCCACCTTCGGTGAATAGAAAATGTGAGCTCGCGACTTGCTCAACCGGCCCATGCACCAGCAGAAACTTTCTGCACAGCGCCAGCTCGGCCAAGCTCTCTCTTTGGCGTCGCGGCACAAGGACAGGCACGCTTGTAACACGCAAGTTGCGAAAACAGAACCGATAGAGTCTCCACGAACTCACCCCAGCCAGCAGGGACTCGGCGGAAAGTATTGAAGACGGTCTCTCTCTCTGGGTTGGCTGCGAACTCACTCGCACTGCAGACAATCAGCCAAACCACCGTCGAAGCATCGAGCTGCCCTCCAAATCGGCCAAAGATCTGAATAACAGAAAGAGGTGGGCACGGCAAAGCCGACAAACTGGGAAGGTCGGACGGAACGAACTTTTCACCCAAAACCTCGCCAGTGTGCATCGACATAAGCATCCAACGAAAGTGAAGCCGCGAAGCCGCAAGCGAAAGCTTAGAGGCTGCACCCCAAAGGCCTGCCCGTCCTGCACGGCGGACTCCTGCACAGCAAGAGTTGCACAGCTAGCCTCTTCGATGCACATGGCATTAATTGCAACACCAGCAAAGATATGCTAACACACAATGCAACCTCACGAAGCTTGAGTGCCACACCCAGTGCCTTCAAGGCCGTCCATGTTTCATCCGTTCCAAAGCAGAAGCCCTGCCGACCGTCGATATCCAGGCCTGTAAACTGGCATTGCACGACTCGCTTGTCATGCTTTCTCTTACCTGGTAGACCTCACGAGTTAGAATTCCACAGACAGTGCAGCGTAAAGCTGTCGACCCTCAAACTGTCCATCTGCTGCAGCAATGCGCTATATTTCTCTGTGCAGTTCATGCTGCGGTCTTGGCATATTCCTGGTGCCATGCACTTAAGTGTGCCATTCAACAAAGCAACTGCGGACACGTCAAGAGTATGACACAGCACAGGCCAAGTCCCCCACGCATCAGCCAGTAGATGGCGAAAAAGGCACATATCGTGCGCTGGTACCTGCCGTCTGCTCAGCTAGTCCGGGATGGGAGGGGGATGGGAGGATATCCAGCTCTAGGCTGAACATGTTGGACTCACTTCTTCGGCCCATCGGCCAATACGACAACAGAGGGTTGCCAGAAGCATTCCAGGAAAAGGAAATCGTTGAATTGGACCATCAGGCAATCAGGGCACTCATCATCGGCCGTTCGCCCTGATCCCGTTTCCACAACCTTTGTGCAAACGCTGCAAAACCTTCTTGCTCCGTCTTTTACCTCGGCCTGAGGCTTCAGCTCCATCCCGCAAGTAAAGTGAAAGCTCAGGAAACGCAGCTAGGTCCTCGAAGCTCTGGCAAAGTGACTCACAAGCCTGTTGCGCCCGCGAGAATGCACTGACAGTCGCATCCCAGACTTGCACAAACAAGGCTCCCTTTCTTCCCTCACGGATACGGAGCTTCGAAACTCAGCTTGGAACTCCCTTGTATGCCAACTTCGGCAATCTCTCAAAAACCGAGGCCCAAAATGCCAACGCCCAAACCACGGGTACGGCACCGTGACAAGACGTGGCCTATTGGCATAGGGACCTGTTTTTTCTCGAAGAATGGACCCGGATGGAGGAGAACATTATTTACTCCCAACAACTTCTCAGTCTCAAGCCCGGGCATGAGAAACCTGTACAGCAACATTGGAGTATAAACGGTTCGACAGGCTGCATCAAGGCACCGGCAAGAGTTATATGATTTTGTAGTTGCGGCGTCCTGCATGAACTGGGACAGGGTGTAGTTCTTATCCAGCATATTGCTTGCAATCTTCCTGCCGAAGGAAGTCGCAAACATAAAGCCGGCTTTTGTGTGGAAGTTGAGTCTCCTGACGGTGCGCCAATCGGTTCCTTAGATTTAGATGCGAAGGCCGGGCACCATTTCGGGGCTATCATGATGGCTGCGCTGCCTTCAGAGGCCTTGCCCCCGCAACACGAGGGACGAGAGACTGGACCACTGAGGTTCAAGCGCTTGCTCGCCAGAACGCGACGCAACTTTGCATTCGGAGCGGTCTTCCTCATTGCTGCAGAGCCATCCATGGAACATTTGATGAGGTCTATGACTCCTCTGATGTTTGAACCCCAAACTTTTATTAAGAATTTGAGCTCAAGACCTCGTCACCCGGCTCCATTCCCCTGAGAGCCCGCGCTTGGGGGTCTTGCCCGAAGTTGCCTTAATTTAGAATGACCATGGCGACACTTCGCGTATCGCGGATGGTTGCCCGGCTGTGCATTCTGCATAGCCACTCCAGTTCCGCGACTGGGGCCACGACGTGCGCGACATTGTCCATTGATGCGAGTTTGGACATGGAGGCCGAAATGGGAACGCGTTTTCGCATCATCAGCTCATCTTCCTCAGCAGGACTATCAAGAGCAGTCGTGTGACTTGCGATCACTACCGTAAAGGTTTGCAACACCAACATCCGTCAGAAGGCTTGCGGGAGTCCATGCTTCGTGAGGATTCTCCATGCCATTAATGTCATCGACCGAACTGGGCAGCCCGCAACGCACTGAGGAACTGGTTCTTCTCGACCTGTGTATAACGCAGGGCATTCTGGACCAGAAAACTTGACATGGGATGCCAAACGGAGGCGTCTCATGAGCAGGGCTGCTTCAAGTGGCAAGATGGTAGAGGCGGACGTCAATCGATTCCCAGAATAGACGGAGGTTGTCTAAGGCAGGGCTAAGATGGACAAGAAAATTCGATATGGGACAGTACGATGCGAAACAGATGCGTCTCATGAGCTGTGCTGTAGGATGGCAGACGGAAGCTTTTGCAAGCAGGCTGGACTGCTAGAGCACGAAATCCACAACAAGAACATCTCAAGGTCCAGAGACATGCACCACATGTAGGGTGGCAAAAACATGGATGGCCGAGCACAGGTTGCACATCGGTAGGATCCTTTGCTTCCTGCCAAGTCGTTGCCCCAGCCGTTTTAGCCCAGAGCCGCCCGCGCATTGCAACGAAACTTGACATCCAGATGTCCCTGTATTGTCAAGCATAAATACCAAGGCCACGGCCAGGACTCTTCTCTTTCTTCGTCGTGGTTTCCGAGAAGCTGCGCAGGCATGCAGCTTAGGATAGAAGCCCCCGCTTCGGACGAGATTAGTTAGAGGAACTACTGCTGCTTCACAACTTCCAGCATTGAGACGTGCAGGTATGGAGCGAGGTTGGAGGTGCGGATCTGCAGACTGGCCCCTCAACCATCCAGGCTACCCAAGCTGCAACTGCATCAAAGGCCTCGGCTTCACGTACACCTGATGCAGGAAGAACGGAGCATAGCATCGGAAGCTACAATCTCTGGCACACTTCAAGGAAACCTTGCAGCACGTGGCCTTGTTAAACTCGCTAAGAGGCGCCCAGGACCAAACGTTGAGCTGGGAGCCTGCAGAGCCAGGCAGAGCCAGGTGCGAAGTGCACAGCAGTGCACAGCAGTGCACAGCCCATCATGATCTGAAAAACACGATCCGAATCTCTCATACTGGAGCGCACGGTCCTGTAAGAGATCTACCACAGCAGGCGGCCTATGGGCAATGCGTCCTTGCTGTGGAACCTGCACTTGCGCGGACTCCCAAGAATCGCCCAATCCCGAGAACTGCCGAACGAGCGGAAGTCCGCCACTATAGAAGTGTTTTTGCATGGTATGGTGATGTATGGTATGTCCAAAGCCGAATCGCCTCTCCAGGCAGAAGTTGTCGTTAGCCGTGGCAAAGTCCTCCCAGAAAGCGTTACGACGTCGACGGTGGGCGACCCGCACCATTCCTCCACTCCCTCTCTGAAGTGTCCTGTCCAAGAGGGAGGCCAATGCACGCCACCTCGCCAAAGACGAAGATTGACATCGTGTGAACTCTAGAACACTGCTAGACATAGGTTCATTGATCTTCAGTTTCGCAGCTGAACTGAATTCCTGGCCTTGGAGTGAGCGGGGTTCGTCACCCGAAATGTGACCTGCATGGCCACGAGCCAATTATTCGCAAACGGCCGCGTGTGGAAACTTCCCTGGGATGCTTTGGCACGCCTGATGCACACAATACAGGGTCTTCAACCCAGGATAGCCCTCGCTGTGGACATTGTCTTCGGTGTGATAGCTGTACCTCTCAATTCAAGCAAACACAGGGAGCACGTTGGACCCAGACCAAGGGACGGCTTATGTAAACCCAGTGATGCCTCGCTTCTTCTCAGGGATTATCTGTGGGTTTGTAAAATTTCGTTTCAGGCTTCAAAGACAGGAAAGCTTGCCGTGAGTTGACAAACGCTCCGGATCCAACACCTCTGCCGACGTATGTCATGGATTCCCAATTCACGCCCCCACACCTTTCCAAAAAGTTTCGTGTCACCGGGCACGCGCTGGTGACCTCATCCAGCTGATGCTGAAAAGCTGATGAGCAGATCCCGAGTCTATCTTCCAGGACAGATGGCCAGCAGCTTTTCCACGATTCGGCATACTCGCTGTTCTCATCACAGAGGTTGATCTCACAGGATTGCAGCAAGGCGTTGTCGGAAGGCATCTTCCAGCACAACCTTCGCAGAGGAAGTTGCTGGCGCTGGATCTGCTGGCCGTCGTGCATGAACTGCAGTCGCGACACCATCACATGGTCAATGCCATTGATCTCTGCGAGTATGCGCAACTTTAAGATGCGCGTGACTCGCTTCAGCTTCCCCGTCCCAATTCCAGTCAGTATACTACCATGTTGGTAAAATATCTCCCAGAACAACTGCTCGACAGCCTTCGCGCCTTGGCTGCCCCAGCACGTCGTATCTATGCCATGACTACCCAGCATGTGCTTGAACTCATCCACCTCACTCCTCTCGATGCTGCTGGCGGTCCACGGGTAGGCCGAAGAAGGTATTCTCAGAATAGGCACTCCACGGAGCTTTCCGGAGACAATCCGAGGCGTGCTGCTGTCTCTGCTTCTAGGTTTCGCAGATCCCCGGTCGTTCTCAACATCCCTGTCGAGGTAAAGGAGGGATGTGCTCTGCAAGACCAGCCTCTGCGACCCGCCTTGGCAGCAGGCCTGTGCAGCGCCCATGGCGACATGAACAGAGAGTCAAGCCGAAGGCTGAACTACAGATCGAAGGTGGGCTGCTGCTGATGGAGCTTTGGGCACTGGTCATCAGAACATATTGCCAAAAAGCTGACTATTACAACGTAAGTAGCAGTGCTGCAAGGACATAGTCAGGCGTCAGTGTCTCTGCCTCTTGGGTGTGGCAACCATTCGAAAATTCTGACCTGCGGGAGTGAAGTCAAATCATGGACCAACACTAGCCAAAACCCCCACGAGCTGGGCATTCCTTCTGAAACATTCCGAAGCCTCAGTTGCCAGAGAAGTTACACAGCCATCTTCGGTCCCACTTTGGATTGAGTCTGGTCTAATGGGGACATATCAGACTTCGCTGGCTACCCCTTAGTTGACGAAACCGGAGTCATTTAGATGCCATATGCCATCACAGCTGAAAACATGCCATGTTTACAGATGTCCCATTTCGTACAGCACCGTTAAGGTACAATTAGAACCCATCGGAACAAACCCAGAAAACCAATACAGGAGAGCCTGCCAACAGGCCTGACTAACAGATAATATCACGGCGGCTGAGGCGGCGGAGTTGGCTCTCTTGCAGCTGCGCATGTGGTCGGACTTGTTGCCATGAGAATACAATGGTTTGGATCTGCGGCATTTGTGCAATTCCCTCTGCCTATCCGTTCAAGTGCAACCATCGGTGCACATGTCCTGACCAGGCCACATTCGCCACGCCGGTTCTCTTATAGTTGTGCATAAGGATGGCATGTTGGGATCTGTGCCGTTTGTGCAAGCTTGCCAGTTCTCCTGCATCTCCGTGCAAGTGTAACCATCGATTCACATGTACACACCAGGCCTCATTCGCCTTGCCAATTCTTGTGGGTTTGGCGCCATTGCCAACAGCAAGCGAGAACGTCTGAGAATCGAAGATGTTCATCATCTTGGAGCAAACCATGTCTGGAGTCACAGGAAACGGCTTGTCTGCTTGGAGCTTGAAGGAATGCATCTGTCTGGCATGTTGTTCGGGAGAGCTCATGCCAGCACGAACACCTGCCCTTGCCGTTCCTGTCTGCAGACCGCCTCTGTCGTCTCTGCGAACCCCGAAAATGGAAAACTGACACCGCGACTCGACCCCAGCCCGTCCATGTAGTCTTCCGGCTTCAAGTTGAGGATCTGCCGGAGGCTTGGAACAGGTCTTGCATCCCGAGCAAGGCTCAACAGATGCAAAGTCGGTAGCCAGCCTTGTTGCCAACCTTGAAGCCGATGTTTGGCAAACTGTCATAGTTGGAACAGTCCGCCTTGGCTGTCTATGAAGGCACTAGCAACATCGTGAGGATGCAAAAGCGAGTCTTGCAGTGCTAACTCTTGGCCACCAGCGTGTGCAGCGACCCTCTCCTGCAGACGGCGGACAACTTGCGAGTCGCGCTTGGAGGAACACGACGACGAGGCTTGGAGCAGCCACTCCTGTAGACTATTGACCAGGGCCGGTGGACCAGCCAACATCGACGTACCGGTGTCCACGGCCACCTGAAGTTGAAAGGCGTTTCTCGCCACGAAGCTACGGGACGGCTCTACATGCAGCGGCAGCAGCAGCTCAGCAGCAGCAGGAGTAGCAGCAAAAACCATCAGATCGACCCCACCTGGCACCCCATAATGCCACAAAGACCAGTGTCGGTGTTGTCGAAGGTGATGTCCTGAACCGCCACCTCTCCATGCAGAAGTCTCGCACAGGAGCAGCATCGACATGTGCACCGCATGGCCGTGCGTGGAACACTTCTCATTCCAAAGTCTTACCATCACCGTTGCCCTGGCAGCTTTCGCGTATCTTGATCAAGTTGTCGCTACATTGCAATTCCGAGTAAAGCATGCAGACTTGGATATCTACTCCCTCACAAATTCGGGAAGACACGAGTCTACCAAGCATGTCGCAGCAACATTCTCCAAGCTCACGACACTGCTGGCAATAGCTTTCTTTGTGGACGGAATATTTCAACAGCCATACTGCTTGCTGGATGCCGATTCATCTGCACCACCACAACATGAACTCAAATCATTCTCGCCATAGAGTCTTCAGTCTTCCCGAAAATTGGGGATCGCTGCCTGCCAGTAGGACTCGTGCGTCACGGGCGCCCAAACCACCTCCGAGGCCAGCTGCTCGGGCCTGGCACACTGGCACACCCTGACCCGAGTCGCAAAGCATCAGCAAGGTCGAGCCGGTTCGCCCTCTGCCAAAACCCGAATCTATCCTCACCCAGATTACCCTTACCCTCTGTCCGCCAAAACGCAAAGCGCGTTCATGCCTGTTGCACGCTCCACTCAAGGTGAACGAAAGCGCAACAAGACTCCCATCACAAGATTGGGAAGAAGCAGAGCTCCAACAAGAACAAGTGACCGGGACACAGATGCAGCTGGCTGGCCTGTAGCCACCGAAGGTAATTTCGCTGGAGCCATCCTTGCAATCAAGCGATTTGGAGCAGAGCTTCGCGAAACAGAGCTCGCCAGCTCGCTCGTCCTCAGTCAAGAAAACCGAGAATTGCCCGGCAGGTAGGGAGCCTGTCCTCGGTACAGCTCATACCCTGTGCCTTGCAAAAATGGAGACTGAGCCTGGGAGTTTGGCTGATACATGTCGTCCAAAATGTTGAAGTTCAGGCCCATTGACAGATCCTCTCAAAGTGTGAATTTGCAGGGTCATGTCCCACCAGTCTGGCTGAAGCCTTGAAGCCAAGGCCCAAGATGCCATCGAAGGGGGTGGAGGAAAAAGGCGCGGCCTCAGCTGCTTCAATTTTGACATTGCAGGGCCTGGCGCTCATTGTCAACCTGCTAAGTCATGCGGAAGCTACAGGACCAGATTGTACAGAAAGGTGCTTCGGCTGAGCGGACGCCGTGGAACTGACCCAAAACAATGAGCCAAGCTGAGACATGGGCGCTCTGCTCGACCGAGCCGATGAAGCGTACCTCTGATGAGGACAGCAAATTTGGCAATTCAGGAAGATTCTCCGTGACATCACTGTACACGATGCTAGCCAAATCTGCACTCAATTGGTTAGGGCTAGGGGAGCCAGGCTGCAGGATTCACTGAGCACACCCAGCCTGTGAGCACAAGGACTCTGCGATGCAGAAGCGATCCTCGTAAAAGTCGCCTGCACCGGATCGGCGAATGAGTACCAGAGATGCAAGTCATGTTCCTTCAACTTAGGGGACCTTAAGAGCGTGGATGGAAGGGGGAGGAGGGGCAAAGGTTAGAGCAGTGGCATTTGCTGTTGCGCAAAATCTGACTCTGGAAAAGTGGTTTCTGTTGGTGCATGCTTCAAAAAGCCTGTGATGGAGCCGGTGCCGAAGGTGATCTCTGTCGATCCCTCACCGTTCTCGTTTGTCACCTGCAAGTTGCAGCCGGAAGTGAGAGGAACACCCTCAGCCAGTGACACTTGAGGCTCGAATTTTCCAATGCGACGCATGCCAGGGACGACGTCCGCTGCAGTGCCTCCTTGGAGGTCGAAGACTGCTCCGGGACGTACTTCTTGTGCCGCGCGCACCTGGCTTGCGTTTGGTTGTCGATAGTGATGGTCTTAGAATGGCTCTCCAGTGCACCGTGGCGATGGGCAAATGATGAAGAGTCTCGACAAATTCGAACTCCACATGGTTCCCTTTTAACTCCAGGTTCCGAGGCCTTTGAAGGGAGCTGACAAACCTGTTCATAAAGCTGCTGGCACCCGTCCGAAGTGCACTTCGTGGTGGGGAGGATCAGATTCCCGCTGCCGGTGTCGAAAATCACCTGTCAGGAGTCCACTGCGAAGCTTTTGGATGCACCTGCTTTAGATTCTAGCAGCTCTAGCACGCATGAAGTTACTGACTAGATGTTGACTTGACTGTTGTGAGAAGTGCCGTGCCTATTCACGGCTAGGTAACACCAGTGAAACAGGTGCTGCAAAAAACTCTTGTCGGCCTTGAATTCCTGCGCTGGTGTGCCCACTCGAATGGAGCCCCAATAAGCCGTCTTGTGGACGATCTGCAGAAGGCCATGCAACGCGGCAGAAACAAATGTCAGTCTCTTCTTGTCATCGCTGGGGGAAGAGTCTTTCTCACACTACCTGCAAACGTTGCTGCTGATCTCTATCATGTCCCTCCAAAGCCTCGGTGGACATCTCGCCCATGTCTCTGCTTGCACGCTTGGACCTGGGACTCGGATTGACCTTTGCTTTTTTCGCTTTGAGCTGCTCGCGGCAGTTTCGCTAGCGTGGCGGCCCCAACGTCTAACTGCTAACCCTTGCGCACCACGAAGCACACACATGCGAACCAACGGAGAAAACTTGACCCAGCTAAAGGATTGTGCCCATTTGGCCGACATTCGTATTGACACCTGCACCGTTGTCCCCTTGAGCTGCAGTCTAAAGCCGGAACACGTGCAAAAACTGCATAGATATATTATAAGCTTAGTCCCTGCCTGAGAACTTCATCTTGATGATCAGTAAACTACGTACCCCAACACCCTGGTCACGCTGTACACATACACAAAAAAAAAATATATATATATATATGTATATATATAGCACATATATATATACACACACACGAGCGCACACAGAAACAAAAAGCCAAGCAAAGCTGAGACCCGCATGCGCTGCGCAGCACAGGCAAGCATGCGAAAAATGTGAAGATGCAGCTGCACACGTTGGCTGGAGCTGTCCAAGGAAGGGGCTTGAGTGCGTGCTTGTTGAAGAGCAGCGCCTGGATCCCGTGCAAGTCTCTATAAATGCAGCAAATTCTTCAGCTGCCAGTCCTCATGGTGGTGTCCCACCCTGGCTGCTGATCTGCCCGCTTTGCTGCGCAATCTTCCTGCAATGAGCTCCATGAGTTGCTGGAAAGCCCTGGATTGCCGGCTGAGCGCACCGTCCTTTCAGGAGTGCTCCCTCCGTGAAGGGGAGCAGTGCAACCTGCCGGGCTTTCAGGTTTCAAGCCGCCGCCTGAGCCCCTGCGAGCAGCGCAGCAAGGACGGGCGCACAAGCAGAAGTCGCACCAGCCACATTGTGTCGGAGCCTGGTGCAAGTGGTGCTAATCGGTGAGATCCAGACGCGACTCAACCGCCCTGCTCCTGCCTGGTAACACAGGCAGTGGAGGAGATGGCGAAGAGCAGGCCTGCACTGTCAGCTGCAAACGACAAGGCGGCAAGGCCATGTGCGACCACATCGCAAACGGAACATCGCTTTGTGCCCGGTTCAGTAAGATGGACAGGGAACAGACCGGAAAAAAACAGAGGCATGCCTCAAGAGCCTGTGGCAGCCACCTCCTCTGAAGGAGCCTACTGCCCCTCTCGAGCCATAGTTAGCCCCAGCGGAAATGTCCATGTCAGAGGACTGATGTCATGGAGCACTTCGAGCAGACGACTGGTTCATCAACCACGTGTGCAAACTCTTCGTGCGCGATGTCGTTCGATTGACTCTTGTTCCACTCTCACAACCAAACGACCACTAGGCTTCAAAAATACCTAGGGAGAAACGGTCTCCAAGGCATTCACTTGTATGGGATGCCAGGGTACCTGAAACAGAGGCACGAGCACATGCGGTCTTTTTGCCCGAGGCCGGACTGTAAGGCAGCCGCTGCGCGTGGTACTTCACGAAGTCGCTGCGATTGTTCTGAGACACATGAAAGTGCCCACTGCAATGCCCCAGGCTTTCCCAGGCAAGACGATCAGCTCCGAGGGCGCCACCGTCATCACGTAGTCCCAGTGGATGGCAGGAGGCCTAGAGACAGAGCAGCGTCAGTGCACAGCTCCTCACAGTTGCTTCCTCAGTGCAGGTCTCGTAGATGCCCAGTGTCAGGACCTTTTTCCATTCATCACTCCACCATCCTGTCGGAAGCTTTGCAAGACTGCGGAACAGCTCACAGAGGCTCGAGCCATGCGAATGCGTCTTCCCAACGGAATCTCCATGGAATGGCACCGAACTTGGAGCCCCACCAAAGCTGTACCAGGCAGCTGTTGGGGCTGCGACCTCAAAACAAAACCACACTCATTTCTGGAGGATTCACAGAGCAGCTTAGCGGCTTAGTTTCGAGAGGAACTGCACTCAGAAGCCACATCCACATGTCAGGCAATTTTAGCCAATCTCATTGACTCCATGTCCGAGAAACGACTTCATCACCGTCTGTCAGGTCCTAGATGGAACTGAAAAGGCATACCACCAAAAGCATTTTCTAGTAGGAGAACACCTTCCAACACTGTGTGGCGGAGCTTTCACAATATTTGGAGCCTTGGTTCCGGGGGCTGGCACGTGCCGCAGTTTAGGCCCCGCTTGTTTGCAACTGCCATTGCATGCAGTACTCAGGTTTGGGCAAAGACGCCCCAAGGGGCCATGCGAGACCAAACCTGTCCAGGAACAGCCCGCAGCCCACACTCCTTTCCTTGAGACCTGAAGTGGGCTCGGTTTGCTCCGTCTGCCTGATACCAGCCGTAGTTACTGCGCTGCGTCCATGCAGCTGTGGATGCCCAAAGCTTGTAGTACACCGCCTGCAGCTCAACATGGGGGAAAGAGCTCAGAGGAACTGAAATTGAAAGTCGCCTTCGTCATTGCCTCGGTGCTCGCCGTTGGGCTTTGAGCCACTGGCTTTGGTTCAACGAGCATGCCTCCACGTGTGTGAACCTGAATCGCGCATACAACACGAGAACTCATGACGACTACGATCAGTCTCTCAGCCACGGCCAACACAGCAGATGCTACTCTGTCACAGCTCACTTGTTTCTGCAAGTGCTCGGGAAGCCAATCTCTGCATATCTATGCACATCTTGACACCTGTCTCACTCAGATCATGAAGGTCAGTTCCAGGACGGTCCGCTGGGCAGCTTCGTCGCCCTCACTTGTAGGGGATGCCCGGGTACCTGATTATTACACTGACTGCCGGCACATCCGGCACGCTCGCTGCAGTGAAGCTCCCTGCTTGCAATGGAACGAGTAGCACTACAGATGTACTCTCACAATTGTTGCCAACCCTTGCAATCTGAGGGCGGATAACTTATGACTTATAACCATGCGTTCTGAGGCTTCGGCTGCGCATGGTACTTCACGAAATCGGAGCGATTGTTCTGGCAAGCATACGTGGTAAGCACATATGATGCAGTCCTGTGCCGTCTTGAATGCAGTGTGCACAACTCAGGGCAGCACAGTCATGACATAGTCCCAGTGAATGGCAGGGGGCCTGAGCGCCACAAAAGGCAGCATGTATTGCATATCCTTCGAATGCCTTTTACATCCGATGCCCATTCGCAATTGATCGGAACACGACAAGCTTCCGGCTCATAGATGCCCAGTGTCAAGACCTTCTTCCACTCGTCGCTCCACCAGCCTTCAAGGCCAAGCTCTACAGAAACAGAACGCTCTGCGGAGGCCATTCTGTGCCCTGCTGAGCTGCAGGCCGAAGCTGTACCAAGCAGCTGTCGGGGCAGCCACCTCAGTAAGTGACAGCCCACGTTGTGTGATGGATGTGCTCGCACGAAGCCTGGCACTCTTGACATAACACTCACATTCAAGTCGACAGAATCTCGGGCTCGGACAAAGACACCCCAGGGGGCCATGCGCGACCACACCTCAAGGTTCAACTGACGTTGCCGCAACCCAGTGTAGCCACAGGATCCATTCCATGCAATGAAGCATTCTAGCATGTCGGACGTCTGCAAGCCCTTCTTCCAGCATCGCGCAGGCGCACCTGGTACCAGCCATAGTTGCTTCTCTGGGTCCAGGCTGCGGTGGATGCCCACAGCTTGTAGTACACCGCCTCTCGGCGATAGTATGGCGCATGCCGGAACGAGGTTTAGAGTATCACGATTGAGATGGGAGCTAAATCAAGGGAACATGCTCCGATGGCTCGCATGTGCAAGCGTGAACAGCTGTCAAAGCCTTTGTCATGGTCGGCTCAGCCGATGAGTGGCAGCGCAGCACCACGGTTTCAAGAGCTTGAGCCCATAGAGGCTGAGATCCTAAGACCTGCCTTGAAGAAACCTTTCAGGACGCACATCGCAAAGTGGGCGCAGCATGGGCATCTTTACATCAGACTGAGCGTCTTCAAGCCACGTATGAGCTTGTGTCAGACAGTCAAGCGGCTCAGCTGTGAAGCTTCTTTGCATACCTCAGTTCCGGCAATTCCCAACAAACACCCACCAAGCTGCCCAAGACCAAAGATCTTGAGTCTACACTTGCGTCATTTTCTGTTTTATGATCCCGCTAAACCTATCTGGGCTGTCCAGTCCTCTCACGGATTCTCGGGTCGCTCGGTTGACTAAGCTAGCTAGATATGGTGAGTCCAGGAGCGCACGAAGCAAACGGTCGATGTAATGGATGTAGTCGTCACCTTGCGGCTGCGAGCAGCTTTCAGACATATCTGAAGACACGTCTCAAACCTTTAAATTAAAACACTTGATCTGGGGTGGTGACAATGACCTGAGGGACTTAAACAAGCTACAAGTGTCAGTGCTGCCTTCCGACAATAGAAGCATGTGAAATGCGAGACGACTGACATTTTATCACGTTACAGGTTCGTGCTGAAACATGCAATCGTCACACTACGATCCGTTTGGTTAGTTGCCCGCTGGTGACAAGACGTTCACCGGAGCATCGTGGGCATCATGGTCTGCCCATGCACCCGAACTGTAGCCGAGGAGCATGTCAAGTGACCTGGGCATATGCTTTGAGGCGTCTTTGGAGGCTTCACTGTGATCCTGATGACTTCTGGAAAATCCAACACCACGGTGGAAGCAAGCCACAAGATAGAGTGTAGAAGCAGCGCCCACTTGAAGGAATACCTTGACCGAAATGACCCTTGCAGCGACCTTTGGAAGTCCCTGCCCTGCAATACCATCAGCCAGGCCACGATGAGCAAAGGCAACACCATTCTGGGCGATGGCCTTCGCTTCGGGATCGTGCGAGATTAGCCACTGAAGCCGATCAACCAAATCGCTGAGATCGTACCTCAACCAAAAGCTGCAAGCATGTATGAGGATGACTCAGGATGACAAACAAATGCCCCAACTCAAAACACTGGAGCCATTTGACATGGGATTCGAAAAATTTAATGGCAGAACTGTGCCGACTGCTTACGTGCATGTCAAGCAAGACAAGTTCATGTGAAGCACATTGGCTGAAACTTCAGAGCAGCGTCTTGCAAATCCATTGCAAAGGCTCCTTTTCACCTTTGCACCATGTTTGCATGTTGGTTTGATTTTCGTCTGTCGTCTTGCACGAAGCCAGAGCCGCATGTACGAGGTATGTCGTCGTTTCGTTGGTACGGTCCAGCATGAAGACCCAAGCCCTACTCGGTTGACTCGCCGCAGATTCAAGTTCAACACGGCATCCTGACCTGCAGCCATGTCTAACCTCAGCTGTGTCACGACAGTGGGACGAAGTGGACCCATGGCTGCAACATTCTCAGAGGTCCCATCACTTGCCACGGCTGGTCTGGGATGAGGACAACAGAGCCCATGAAAAGCTGCCATGCCAAGCGGTCAGTTGCACTGTTTCCCTCCAAAGCAATCTGATACTTGTATAGCTCAAAATCCTCAGCAGAAAGCCTGGGAGCAAAGAGCCCTTCATCCTTCAAGAAGCGCTCAAGGTCGAGAGCCATAGGCGGCAGCGTTGTGCTCTCCACGAACTTTGCATCGATGAAAGGTACGAACCTGCTAAGCCAAAGCAAGCGCCCACGTGGTAGCTGGAGCCATGTGCTGAAATTCCACACGCCCTCCCGCAGTTTGCCAGGCGGCAAAACCACACACCTCTCCATCATAGCATCGTCTCTTGCTGCGTGCGCAGCCTTGCAATCCGGAACCCACAAGTTTGAGTGAGTGCCCCTCCAGATTAGGACAGATCTGCGATCCTCCCACCTGCTCCGTTCCAAAGCTAGCATCCCCTCCTTCAGCTTTTTACCACACTG
Source organism: Symbiodinium sp. clade A Y106 (assembly GCA_003297005.1). Taxonomy (NCBI): domain Eukaryota; class Dinophyceae; order Suessiales; family Symbiodiniaceae; genus Symbiodinium; species Symbiodinium sp. clade A. Next base: position 256,399 of record BGNK01000267.1, on the reverse strand, counting down.
CCCCGGGTGCATTTGCCACTCGAAGGGTAGTGCCAAGGTATTTGTCCAGCGAGTTCCGGTGCGAGTGAAGACTGGGGCCTCGGATAGGGTGTTTTCAACTGTCTCATCACCGGCATTCAAGACGAAGGCCAAGGCAGGAAGTGGATTGATGGCTTGTATGACCTGCAAAGCCATCAAAACTGCACGAAGATATGAGCAGTCAAAATCGCGACAGGCATGGCTCTCGGCACATGATGAGACCGTCGTGTTCTGATGGACCGAAATCACACAACCTCTGGCAAGTTGAGTGCCACCCATATTCCAGAAAAGCTTTGGTCCATCTGTTCGAACGATTTCTGGCTGCGGTCGCAGTGACTGCAAGTCTCCATCGATAATCTGGTCAACTTCAGCCTTCACACTCAAGGTCTTCCGTGCATAGACAGGGAAGCAGCATTTAGCATGTTGCAACCGGATGTCTTCCTCGCTTGGGCGGCCTCCATCTTCCTCACACTGGCTTTCAGCAGGATCGCAGCAGTCGCAGAAACGGCTCCACAAAAGGGGAGAGTCTGGAACGCTGCAGGCGAAAGACCACATCCCCATCGGCTGGGCCAGCATTGCTTCGTATGGTAGCATGTGCACTCGCAAGGCCTGGACCTGATCATCAAGTTCTGCGTCCTCGGCCTGTGCTTGGAAATCTCGCAGAGCTTTTATCTTGGCCTCGACTTTCTCCTCAATCGAGTCGAAACATCTCTGTGATTGCTCTGTCAAGGGATAGCAGCAAAGCTCCCTGGTAATCCAAATTCCCTGCCAGCAGTCAGGATCTTCACCAATGCAGCAGCGAAGGTAGGTCCTGTCACCTCAGAACTGTTCGTGGGAACCGAACCTATGAGAACTGCAACTGTGACTTCCTCCGCCTCATTTCAGACGACGAGTGACTGTTGTACCAGCACAGGCCATTCCCTTTCTCGCCGGCCTCGACCCGCCAGGAAGTGAAGTCACTGTGGCAGAGTGCGAGCAGCGCTCCCCGGGACACCAGCCCGCCCCGCCCACCCCATGCCACCATGGCCGAGAGAAGGACTTCATATCGCACATGGGCACCCCTTCTAGATGGAGCGCCAGTCCAGTGAAGCGCTCGGAAATCATACGATGGGTCTGAACCAGACAGTCCCAAGCGTGTAGCAAAAGTATTTCAGTGAATTCAGGCAAGGCAATTCTTCTCCGTCATGCACCTCTAGGTCGATATGGCGAAGGTGGGAAGGTGGGAAGGTGAGAAGGTGCCTCAAGGCTTATCTGCTGTAATGCTGGCCAGTGCTGGCTGAACGTGCCAACATGTGCCAACTACAAGCCCTGCATTCGAGATGCCGTTATCGTAAACTTGCTTTCACGGATTGACATCACAACCAAAGCCGGGAAAGCCACGCCGAAGTCTGGGTGCAGCTTCTTATGGCCGTTCTGACTAGCAGATCGGCGATTACGTAGGCTTCAAATTCTGACAAGCCCCTGCCGAGCAACTCCCAAGCCTTCCATGATATTGCAAGCCAAAGCGAAACCTGCGGATGAGTGTTGCATCTGAAGTTGCTTAAAGGAGATATCAACCAGCATCGGACGTTTTGGGAGCACCGGGAGCACAAACAACTAGCAAACAGCTCGAGATACTGGAAGTATATGTTGCGATGTTGAGATGGACCGCACCCGAACACTTTGTCGCAGTCTCGCGTCTTTCTGCAAAATACATGGTGAAACGAAAGCATGGAACTGAGCAGGGCCGTTGGCACGCAGCCCGGAGAAGTCCCCCTGGCCAAGAGCAGCCGCAGGTTGCCGTGCGCTCACTGTGCGATGCCAAGCTCCCCTACGGTTCTACGCGAGTTTCTCCTTTCATAGATAACCTTCTGATGAACTCAAACTGGCGCAAGAGAGTGAGGCAGCACAATGGTTAGTCTGAAAGCAGGCAACTTCCTGATAGCGTTTTGAAAAGCAGGCGAAACGAGTCCCTCTGCACAAATATTTTGCGCAGCAAGGGTGATCCTTGCAGATCTACTGTAGTCACTAAAGCCATGTGGCCATCTTCATGCTGCTCAACAACGATTGCAACGGCGACTCACACTTCAAGCAAAGCAACCATCTAGTGGAATACTCTGCGGAAATACTCTGCGGAAACTGCCTTCTCAAGGCAGCGGATTCTGAAAGCATGAGTTGATAGCATGATACAGGTGAAGCTGCTGCAACTGCCAACTTGTGCACTTTCTCATCAAGACCTCTTCGGCGGCGCCCGGGCCCAGCTTGATGGACTTGGCGAGTCACCAGGCGTCTTGGCCCGAGACTCCGGTTGAGGCTTCGACTTCATCTGTTTGGCCGCCCACCTCAGCTCCCAACTCAAACACCCGAGCTCGAAGTGTGTAGCAGCCAAGTTGCCAATTGCAGCTCAGGTCCAGGCTTGCTTCCAGTCCACCAGAGCACACCTTTCGACTTCTGCATCTCGGGCACTGGTGGAGCAGTCTTCTGGACCGTGATCTGCAAAGGTCCGATCCTCCCAACCGAGGCCTGGCGAGATTCAGCTGACTAGCTCCATAGCTCCACCTCACTCTGAGTTCCACTCCAGAATGAGCCTCCGCAGCAGGCGTGGGAAACATTCCCTGAGCTAGGAGCTCTTCCTGATGCTCCCAGCCTGCTCACACAACTGCACTCATGTCACGAGACGGAGCCGGCAACAGCATGCAACAGCCAGTGGCTGTCGGATGCTATCGGATATCCCTTTGTAGCTTCACATTCCAAGCAACTGAGCTCCACGAACAATGTGCAAGTACCTTCTCTTTGCGCAACGAACACCTCAGCGGCTTAGCACTACGGCACCTGCTGTTGGTGGAGAAGAGGATTACAAACAGAGTTTTTGTCAGGGTGCAAGTCGTCTGTCAACGGGAAGTCGAGCAACACGTTGTGAGACTCCACTTTGTGGGCGCTTTTTCGTCGGCTTGGGTGCTGTCGGAGGCTGCGGGACAAGCTCATTGCCGCCTGGACGTGTGGAAAGGACCACAAAAAGCGTCTCTACGAGTTGCCAAGGAAGAGAAGCCGGTATACCTGCGTCTCTTGGGTACAAACATTGCCAAGTGGCCTGCATTTTCTGGAACAGCACCGGCCAAGGCCTGGATCACCTGCCACAGGAGACATACATCCGCTTCGGATGCAAGCGACCTACCGTGTGGTCGGTACAGCTGAGACAAAAGAGCCCCTGACGTCCAGTTACTGGAGCAGCATCCTCGAGGACCAAAGTCAAACTAAACTATGGGTGCGGGGCACATCTGGACCTCACAGCACAGACTGGCGAAGTCAGACGTGCTATGCAGAGCCCCTCGAGCCTTCTTGCCTCTCTTGCCCTTCTGCACTTGCACCTGCTCAAGGCTTGGCTTGGAGACCGCGCCACCATCTCCTGTGTAGATCTTGCAGGAAATTCCAAGCGCTTCTGGAGGAAGGCTGATGACCAGGCTGTCGCCAAGGGCGATGCGCAAGTCTCTGGGACACTTGATGAAGCGACTGCGACTCGATCCCAGTAGTTGCAGCTCCCAATCCAGACACCAACGAGTACCAGTCTGAATTCGTAGACTGTTCAGCTCCAGTTCCTGACAAGGCCTTGGCACAGGTTTCCGAACATGCCTCCTCTAAAGTCTTCATGACCTCCTAGCACAGACACAGTTCGTGCTTTCGCTCTCCAAGTGGCACGTCCTGCAGCTGAAAGGCTCTAGGTCTGACATTAGACACATAGATCGCGGGCGCGGAGAAGCCCGTCTTTTTCGCTGCAACATCGAACATGTCATGGAGAAGCTTTGTGCCGTTTTCTGGTGACAAAAGATCCAGTCTCTTCTCCATGCCGCGACCAGCAGACTGCCAGAAGACTGCAAACCACATCCGGATCAAACCAAGTTTCAGGCGCAGGACCTTGAGGAAATCTGACAGCCGCGTGATGGAACTTGGCAGCTCCAAATCTAGAGCATGTCGATATGCAGACTCGAGGTGTTGGGCTTGCGTCGGCAACTGGAAGGCTCCGAAAGCTTGTGGCATGTAAACTGCAATCTTCACAGTCAAGGTCGGGGTGCGGGTGTCAGGATGTGACCTCACTTTCCGCAACATCTCAAGTGCAGCAGAGAGATCTTGTTCGAAGAAATCTTCCAATACATTGCAGCTAAACCAAGTGAACTCCTCCAAATCCAAAAGCCTCGGATGCACATCAAGACTCTACATACAAACATCAAGCAACTGCACAGGATCGTACAAGAACAGTCTCACCGAGAAACCCATCGCGATCCCGATCTGCCTCCGCAAAAGATGCCTCTCCCGTCCACTTCGCGCTCAGGATGTTGTCGCATTCCGCTTCGACAAGTCTTGCCGCAAGAACCCAATCGCAAGGAGACAGGCACACGGCACCGTCCGCTTTCCAACTGGCAAACACCTGTGCATGCGGAGCAACTGCAGCCCAGTGACACTCACAGCTGTTATGATTGTTATGAGACTTTTCAGCTTCACTGTCCATCACTGCCTCCCGAAGCTCGTGACGGATTTCCACGCAATAGTATGCTCCCATTCGCCACCTTCTTTTGGATGTACAGTGAAAGTTTAGCAAGTAACTTTCTCTGCGTTCTCACCGAACATGGAGTCTCCACAAGGGCACCGGCAGCGGCAGCGGCATCGGCAGCAGCAGCAACAAAACATTATGGGAAGATGAACAAACAACAGGCAACAAGCAGAGGCTCCAGGCAGGAACCACTCCGCTCCACAAGCTACACCCTTTTCAGAGCTTACATGATGAAATGTCAGACCCGGCCTCTCGGAAAGGGTGCTAGCCAAATCGCGCTTTGCAGCACCGAGTAGCTCGGGAATCGAAGGGATCTTGCGCGATGCCTCGGGCGATGTGAAACAAAGCATAAAGCTGGGGGTTAAAGATTCTTCACAACATGCCTCCACTCAGAACTACCAAGCACACACGAATAGGGAAAGGTCTAAACCAAACATCACAACCACACGATTTTTTCACATTACTGTCAACACCTTGCTGGCAACACTAAGTGCCTTCCGGGTGCTAACGGTTAGCTAACGAAAGCTTAGATGCTCCGTCACTCGATGTCAACCGTGTCGCACAGAACTCCAAAAAATTCAACATGCCGGATCCCGAGGAATCTGCCCTCAACATCTTTGGAAAAGCTTGCAGAATCCTGCGGGGATCACCTTGATCCAAGCCATTCCGTATTTCCAGCTTGACATAGTCGGAGCACGAGACTTTCCCTGACTCGCTGATATCATACGCCTTGAACAGACGTTGCAACGCGTCAAGTAAGGTTGTTCGGCCATCAGTGCTTGCTTGCCAAGCAGTTGCGCGCGCGATCATGTCTTCCACTGCTGGTAGCAGTGAAACAGTTATGGCATTCGACGCCAACTCAACAGGTCCCATGGCGCTAACGAAGCAACCTGCTTGATGAAGCTTGAAACCATGACACGAGCAACAGCAACTAGGCCCTAGGCAATGCAGAAGCACGAGCAATACTAATTACCCTGCAACCAACTAATGCTATATTCGCTCCGGATAACATCCACACGTCCCATCCGTTTGATCCAGAAACAGGCTGTAAGCTTTCGTCACGGAACTAGCGGAATGATCACGGCAAGAATCATGAGACAGAAGTACCGGCATGCTGTTCGGGCGAATACATGTTAAACCTTAGGAATACTATGGTCAAAATCTAGATTGTGTCCTCGAGAATCACGCTAATGTGTGCCGTTGTTTCAGCGGGCTACATCAAGCATCTACCCCACCTCATTCCCACAAAATTGAACACTTGAATGAAACCGTCAGGGCTTTAAACACTTGGTAGTGTTGGCGCGTAACAATCACCACATGTCACTACGCTATGAGACACAAACAACAAAAAGAAATAAGAATCGTGCAGACGCCACGACCAAGAAAGGGTTGCCCACAAGGGGAAAGCAGGAGCTAAACCAGCTACGGGATTCAAAAAATAAACAAAAAAGCAAACTGACTGGCTAACGTAAAACAGACTTAACCCTACAAGTTAAAAAACACTGCAATGGAGAGTTGAAGTGACAACCAAAAACTACCAGAACCAATAACGCGAAAATCTTTGCTGTGATTTTGGCTCTTATACTCGCAGGCTGGGTGGCCACACTTCGCCCAAAGGAGCTTAAACGCGTATTTGTGCACGTCTTTGCATTGCTTGTTGGTGCAGAATGCATTCTTCGACGACATGTCCGAACTGTCTGTCGACCACCTCCGCCTTAGCGCTGCATGGCTGCACCGCATTCGAATTATCTTCATGCAATTGCCATCTGCAACGGTGCGCGCCTGCAACGCCTTAATTTGCAACGCAATCTGTGTCGTCCAAACTGCATCTCCGCGCCGTTACAACGGAAAAGACTCGCCGATTGCAAGATTTGGCAGGAACTCTCGCCGCACTGCACATGGCATCGCTGCCAGGTAGCTCGCTCGGGAATGCGTCCTTGAACGACTGGACGATGCAGTGCTCTGTGGATCGGTCCAGGCGGGAGGTGCGTGGTCCACCCAGAAGTGTGCCAAAGAGTTGGAGGCTGGTTGTTGCAGTGGAGGAAAAACTTTCTAGCGTGATGAAGTCTCTCACAGGAAACACACATTCGCGCCAACCTCGAAACAACAACTAAGCACATCCCGACAAACAAAAAACACACCATGCTGGCCTCCTCTTTGAGGAGTTGTCGGCCAAGAACGAAACGCTTGAAAACACTCAACGTGTGTTTTGGGTTGTTCTGCCTACACTTAGCTTCCTTAGCGACTCTCTCACTGCAGTGCAGGAAAAGCGGACAGCCTTTACGTCATGGTATGCTCGGCATGCAAAGGTGAAGTCTGCAGGGCTTTGCCTAATGCTATCCCCCCTTCTACAGAGTGAGACGCATGTGCGATGCTGTAGAGTGTGCAGTGGCAGTCTTGGTCCTGCGGACTTAGCATGTATGCGAAAAGGGGAGTGGCGGGCGGGTGTTCCAAAAAGATGCATGCACTGCTGAGAGAGATCGCTGCGGAAGTGCTTGGCAGTGTGACATGCTAAGCTTTCCTAAGTTCAGCAAAACACACGTGACCAAAACAACACGAAGCGTTCTGCCTACACTTAGCTTCCTTAGCGACTCTCTCACTGCAGTGCAGGAAAAGCGGACAGCCTTCTCGTCATGGTATGCTCGGAATGCAAAGGTGAAGTCTGCAGGGCTTTGCCTAATGCTATCCCCCACTTTAGAGCTCCGAGCATACCGCTTGGCTGTGCGGCCCCCTTCCGCGTGCGGTTCAGGAGCGACCTGGCATGCATGAAGAGAGAGCAGGTGTGCAGTTGAGCGTATGGCACTAACAGAGGAGCAGCGCTTTTTTCATGCATGCCAGCTGCAGTGCCATTCGCAGCCGTCGGGATGCAGGTGGGCCACTCCCACCGGCGCCGCCAGCAAGGCAAGTGGCATGGCTGTTCTCTCATGCATGCGGTGCGAGAATCGATGCAGCTTGTTACGGCTTAGCTCGTCCGCCCAGGTGTTGAACTCACCTGCCAGATGCGTGATTTGCATGCTGACATGGTTGCATGCAGACCATGTTGCCACCAGCTTAAGGAAATCACTGAGTGGGGGCGTAGTCGTGAAGAGCTTGTTGATGCCCGCCTCTGCGCTAGTGTTGTCACAGGCTGCCGGCAAAGCAAAACGCCAGTGCTTTGCTTGCATGCGCGTCTTGGCCATCATAGCAAGCGCGAGCTGTGCAAGGGTCTCGAAGCAGGCTATGTACTGTTGTGGTGCCTCTACCAGTTGTGGCCAGTGCCGTCTCAGTTCTTCCATGTTCCATTGCTCCGCAAACCAGGCAAATTGGGTTGCGGTGCTAATCCATCCCCCGATACCGACGATATTGCCGTCGGCTCTGGCATCCGCTGCAGCCATGCAGTGCATTATAGGGTGCAGCTTTAGTGAGCGAATCCTTGAAGTGGCAAAGCATTGCGCAAGCCAGGTAAGAGCTGCACGGCTCTCGTTGCGCAGGTGCAGTTCGTTGCGCTGGGGGTCCTGCAGGCGAACCCACTGCGGTTTGTGCGATGGCGGTATTCTGGGCACTGAGCTCTTGCCTGTGATTGCAATGCTACCAACCTCGAGGACTTTGGCTCCAAGCGGAAGCCACATGCCGATTGGTTTGTGCACAACGACTGCGTTGTCGTCGAGTGCGTCTAGGAATGTCTGCCAAGAATTGGCGTGCACGCTGTGCAGCGTGCCCTTGCCGCTGTGCAGGTCTCTGTAAAGAGGCGCCATGTACGGGCGTAATTGTGGGCAAGTGGTAGTTGCCCACATCAGAAGGCCCAGGGCTCTTTCCAAGAGTTTTCTGGGAATCTTCTTGCTGCGTGCGAGCTCGTGCAGTTGCTGTTGCAGTTTGTCAAGTTTGCCTGCCGCCAGGGTGACCGTCTCAAAATCGAAGTTGAAGGTCCACCCACACCAGGTTATTTCATGGCTGAGCTGTGCCTTCTTCCAGCTAATTGGTGCGTTGATAGCCGTTAGAAAGCACAGCATGTGAGGGCAAGTTGCTCCACGAACGCAGTGCGTGCGAGCAGTGCAAGCAGGTCGTCTACGTAGATCCAGGCTCTGTGGGCATGCTTGCTGAGCAAGGCGTGCGTTATGCGGAGGAGCATGGCCCCTAGCCTTTGCCACCAATANAGCAGTGCAAGCAGGTCGTCTACGTAGATCCAGGCTCTGTGGGCATGCTTGCTGAGCAAGGCGTGCGTTATGCGGAGGAGCATGGCCCCTAGCCTTTGCCACCAATAAGCGGAGAATCGAGCGCCGAAGTGGCATACCACATAGTGGTAGAGCTTGTCGGCTACCCTGAAGAGCATGCAACCTTGGTCCTGTTCTTGGAGCTTAATGCCCTTATGCGCAGCTTTGAAGTCCAAAGAGACTCCCACAAAAGCGCCGTGCGGGTCCTCATGCTGAAAAGTGCGTGCAACATCTAGGCCTGAAGGCATGACAAGCTTCTCCGGGACCTTGCTTTTGGCATTGGCGTTGCAGATGGAGCTGTCGAGCACTAATCTGGGGTCCCTGCCTTCTGCCGTGACTATGTTGAGCTTGCCTACAGCAGTGCGGCCGGGCCATTTCTTTTCTGCTTGCTCTAGGGTGCCTGCGAAGGGCTNTAATCTGGGGTCCCTGCCTTCTGCCGTGACTATGTTGAGCTTGCCTACAGCAGTGCGGCCGGGCCATTTCTTTTCTGCTTGCTCTAGGGTGCCTGCGAAGGGCTTGACCCAGCCTTGCTTGACTTCGTTGGCCACTAGCTCGTCCAGCAGTTGCGGGTTCTTCTCTGCTTGCGTCCAGTTGCCTTGACAGTGCAAGAGGTGCTGTGCCTGTTGCACCCACTGCATGCTGGACTCGATGGGTTCGAAGATGCTAGTGCTGACCCCATTCTCCAGCATGCCGCAGAGGCTGCTGTCCGGGTCCTGCGTTGCTGTCGCGAAAAGTTGCAGGAGGCCCAGGCGAAAGGGCTGGCCCTGCGCCACTTGCTTGCAGGCTTCGCTGCTGCAGTTAGGGTGCAGAGCCTTGTGTGCTACGTCTGTTAGCTGGGCTTGCTGTTTGTGTGAGAAAGGGTGTGCATCGCGGCCCTCATGTATGTGTTCGACTAGGTGCAGAAAGGCATCTTCGGATGCCAGGTATTGAAGCCACTGCTGTGCGAGATGCTGGAGGGGCAAGTTTGTTGCTGGTAAAGACCTGTCTGCTGAGCTATGCATGCCTGCCCCATCGCACACTATGGGGCGTTTGCGCATAAAAGGTGCCGAGCAGTGCTGCAGAAAGTCCTGCCAAGGAACTGAGGTGCTGGCATGCGGTGATACTACAAGCTGCGCCAGCAGCACGATGCTTGTCGGCCTCGGCGCCGTTCCTTGCAGCTGCGCAAGCTCTTGCATCGAGGACACTGCGTGTCTGATGCCTTGCGGGCCTGGTAGTTGCCAGCAATGCGCGTTGCTTTCCTGCAGGAAGGCGTGCCAGGCTTCAGGGAGCTGTGCGGGCATGAGCAGGAGGAAATGCCCAGCAGTTTCTACGACCGCTTTGACAATGCTGAGAACCCGCCAGTGTATAGTCTCGTCCTCAATGCTGCGCAGGTCCCCTCCCCATAGAAAACCAATAAGGCCTGAGTAAGCTAATTGCAGCAGCTTGTGGGCCTCGGCATCGTTCTGCAGGATTGCGAGGTTGCTTCTCGTCGCCGGGGGCGAGAAGCAGTGCAATTGCTTGTCCACGATGGCCTGCGAGATTGCATGGTTGTCATCGTCTATGCATGCCATGAAGAAGCGGGGAGAGGCTGTGCGAGAAAATCTTTTTTCCTCCGTAGGGCTTGCTTCATGCTGTGCAGGGGCTGTGCCCTTGGGGGGAGATCGGCTGCGGTCTGTTTGCGTTGCCGTGCCCTGCTGCTGTAGAGAGCTGCTAGCTTGTTGCGGGATGGCTGCTGCCGAAAGCGTGTCCCCGCAGACATCGCTTCGGCTGTCTCAAGAGCTGGGCGTGCTGGTCGCACTTTCCGCCTCCCCACCCGGCTTTGCCGGCTTGAAGCGGTGCTTGTGTGCAGGGTGCTGCACAGCGGTGCTCGAATTTGCAACTTGCGTTTGTGCACTGCGTTTTATTGTACCTGAGGCATAGCGTCTTCTTACCATGCGTAAGCTGCAGATTTTGCATAGCCTGTGTGAGCTGTGCTGTGCTGGTATCCTTCTCGATAGTGCGCTGCGGCCTGTTGGGGCTCCCAGTCTTCCCGCCCCGGCCTTTGCCCAAGCCTTTGCGGGGCGGCCGGGGCCCCCCCGGTGCATGCGGTGTCGGAGGCGGCGCGTAGGTCGAGGCTGCAAGAGGCTGTGCACGTCACCCCTGACGTTGGTAAATTCATGCAGTGCCTCGTCCAGGGTGAACTTCTGGTCTTCTACGAGGCCTGCGATGCTGTGCCAGAGCTTGCGATCCGCGTCCAAGAGCTCTTCCGCAGCGACGTTGCGAAGGCCGTGCCCGGGCTGCGGGTTTGCGTGCAGAGCTCGAGGACCTTTGCGTCGAATGCCTTGAGCACGGCGAGGTGTGCTCCTTTGCAGAGCGCGATGGCGTTGCTGAAGATGCGTTGCCGTGCGCCCAGCCAGCTTGCCCAATAGACCCGGTTAGACAAAAAGTTGTCGAATCTTGATTTCATAGAAATCTATATATTTCTACGATTTCGTCAAAGCGTTTAGACAACTTGTTTTGCCGAAAATAGTTGAATCCTTCAACGCAAATTAAACTAAATTGTGCCACGAATTAGATTAAAATGGCTGTGTCGATTTCGTTAAGATTTGCCGATTTCGACAAAGCTCGTTTTAACTATTTCGGCAAGATCTGCCGAAATAGTTAAGTTGGTGGCGGGCCCAAACTGCTATCAAACTGCTTCACTCAAGGGCTGAAACTGCTACACCTATTTTGTGGTCTTTATAGCACACTTTTCAGCACACACGGAATCATGCATTTCGAACATTTTCGAGCAGTTCGCATGTGAATTTTGTAAAACAAAGAGACATACATGAGAAGACAAACAAGAAAGTTTCAAGAAAGATGGACACGGAGAGGTAGGAAGGGAGAGAGAGAGAGAGAGAGAGAGACAGACAGACAGAGAGAGAGAGAGAGAGACAGGGAGACAGAGAGAGAGAAAGAATGCAAAGAAAGACACAGGAGAGAGAAGGAAAGAAAGAGAGACAGAAACAGAGATGAGCAGAGACAAAAAGAGCAAAGAGAAAGTGTGAGGACCTTGAGTGCCCGACCTTGAGTGACTTTGAGTGCCCGACCTTGAGNGAGAGAGAAGGAAAGAAAGAGAGACAGAAACAGAGATGAGCAGAGACAAAAAGAGCAAAGAGAAAGTGTGAGGACCTTGAGTGCCCGACCTTGAGTGACTTTGAGTGCCCGACCTTGAGGGGGAGTGTCTGACCACAGGTGCTTATGGTTCCTGCGACACCCTGGAGATTCATCTCGCTGTGTGCCAGGGCCCCAATTCCGAAGTTTTTGCCTCTCAGTCGGATGCTGCGGGTCTCTTTCATGTCGGAGGAAGGGTTCAGGACGTACACGTGTTGAAGATAAATGGATATAGATATAGATATTATACCCTCGTCTATCTATCTATATATCTATATATCTATCTGAATCTAGCTATATCTATCTTTCTGACTATAGCTATCTCTATCTATCTATCTATCTATCTTTCCTGTATGTTGCATGCAAGAACCACACACACACACATAATTCTGGCTGTCCGTACATACAACCTTGAGGGATCAGGCTTTGTCGCTCACCTGGAGCGANTATCTATATATCTATATATCTATCTGAATCTAGCTATATCTATCTTTCTGACTCTAGCTATCTCTATCTATCTATCTATCTTTCCTGTATGTTGCATGCAAGAACCACACACACACACACACATAATTCTGGCTGTCCGTACATACAACCTTGAGGGATCAGGCTTTGTCGCTCACCTGGAGCGAGAAAGAAGCACTCGGAGGGCGGGTGTGTGTGGACCGTGTGAGTNCACACACACATAATTCTGGCTGTCCGTACATACAACCTTGAGGGATCAGGCTTTGTCGCTCACCTGGAGCGAGAAAGAAGCACTCGGAGGGCGGGTGTGTGTGGACCGTGTGAGTGAGTGTGTGTGTGTGTAGCACACATGGCTGTTTCGAAGCTTCCCCGCCTCGTGGCGGACCCGAGCCTCGGAGTGGCAGACATGCAGAATGCCCTCGAGTCTTTTTTGGACAGCGACGAGCAGAAGGTCAAGCCCAACTTGCTGGAGCTGGTCAAGCCACCTGTTGGGGTGACCTGGAAGAGTGCAGTGTCGGCCAGCTACCTCCACAGGGTCGGCCCGCTTTTGGCCTGCTACCTGAAGAAGGCGAGAAATGGTGTATTACCATCAAAGAAAAACAAGCTTGCCCTAGCACGTTTGGATGAGTGTCGCTCATTGAATGTTTCGAGGAGCAAAAGCAGGGAGGATTGGACGGATTTCATCGATGAGATGACAAGGATGGCACTCTCTCACGTCAGAGGTCTCAAGATCAGCCCTGTCAACAAAGANCGCTCATTGAATGTTTCGAGGAGCAAAAGCAGGGAGGATTGGACGGATTTCATCGATGAGATGACAAGGATGGCACTCTCTCACGTCAGAGGTCTCAAGATCAGCCCTGTCAACAAAGAACGTCTGTGGAGGAAGTCAGACACTGTGCAGCAGCAGGTCATCCAAGATCTGCTTGATCTCCTGGTATTGCCGAATCACTGCCCAGCAGACGTGGAAGGCGAGCCTTCCGGAGGCAATGAGGCGGCTGAGCCCGCTGCTGCCCTGGTGCCTGTTGCGAAGGAGGCAGATGACGACATCGAGGAGATCAAGACCCCAGCAGTCTTGGCAGCTGAGGCGGCTGCTGCTGCAGCGGGAAACCTGAGCCCCGAGGACATCTTCTCTGCGATTTTGGCGAAGCAGGATGATTTCTCTGATGGTGTGGTCGCGAGATCGCCTCCGAAGCAGCTCCCAAAGAGCCAGATCATGAGTGCGGACAAGTGTGCTGAGAAGACTTTGGTTTCCCAGCTGGATGGAGGAGAACAGCCGTTCATGCAAGGCCTGATGAAGTCAGGCCTGCTCTCGGCCTACGAGGTTCAGATCGTGGAGTCGACGGCCTTGCAAGAGGGACCGGCGAAGCCGAAGCCGAAGGGCAAAGCTAAGGCGAAGGGAAAGGCTTCGACGAAGAAGCCCAGCAAGAAGGAGAGCACTCCTCAGAGGGCGGCATCCTCGACTGACTTGGGGCCCACGGAGCTCGAAACTCCGACGAAGCCGAGATCGAGCCCGCCGCCTGCCGAGATTGCCTGCACCCCGCCGCTTAATCGCTTGAAGTCCAAGCAGTGTTTGGAGCCAGCTTCCGCTGAGAAGACGACAGATCAGAACAAGGTGCTCAAGCTTGTTTCCGGTGAGAAGCAGTCTAAGACCAGGAAGAAAACCGATGATGAGATCGCGAAGTTGCCCCCTGGCAAAAGGCGAAAGTTGCTGACGAGCAGGGCTTATCACATCACGTATGACCAGGCCGTTCGGAATGGCAAATCGCCGGAGGAGGCTGGCAAGCTGGGCCGTGATGCATCGCAAAAGGTGAGAGATGAGCTTGATGCCGAGAAGGAGCAGGCCGAGGCGGCCAAGGAAGGCTGAGCACGTGCCGGCTTGGGCTGTGCACAGCATGTGATCCAAACTATATGATCATATCACATGTTTGTGTTGCTATTATATACTCATGGGAGCTGTGAGTGCNATGTGATCCAAACTATATGATCATATCACATGTTTGTGTTGCTATTATATACTCATGGGAGCTGTGAGTGCACAAACGGCCGGGGCTGAGGCGAGACTATAAGTCTCCTTCTCCAGTTCTCCAGGTGGCAGGGCTTCTTTATAGGCACGGGTATTTGCTATTTATGGGTTTCAATACCGATGGAATAGTTGTGCTCAAACATGTTGGAACCAGAAGTCCGTTTTGAGCCACAGAGGACAACAGACTTTCAAAAGCGCCGAAGTGTTGAGCCGGGCAAAGAGATTGTGCAGAGCGAAGTTCTCCCTGCTTTTGTCGTCATGTGCACACANAGTGTTGAGCCGGGCAAAGAGATTGTGCAGAGCGAAGTTCTCCCTGCTTTTGTCGTCATGTGCACACAACCCTAAACCCCAAACCCTAAAACCCCCAAACCCTGAAACCCTGAAACCCTAAACCCCAAAACCCACACAGCTGTGAGTGACAAGAGCTTGTGTGATGTGCCCATAGACTGTGCTTCTGAGGTTGGGCCTTCCACGGTGTGCGACGACGAGACGAATCGACATTTTCTCAGAGTGCAGCCCTAGACTACTATGCTATACTATAGTAGTAGTACTACTGCTACGACTACCACTACCACTGCCACTGCTACCACTACCACTATATACNAGTGTTGAGCCGGGCAAAGAGATTGTGCAGAGCGAAGTTCTCCCTGCTTTTGTCGTCATGTGCACACAACCCTAAACCCCAAACCCTAAAACCCCCAAACCCTGAAACCCTGAAACCCTGAAACCCTAAACCCCAAAACCCACACAGCTGTGAGTGACAAGAGCTTGTGTGATGTGTCCATAGACTGTGCTTCTGAGGTTGGGCCTTCCACGGTGTGCGACTACGAGACGAATCGANAAAACCCACACAGCTGTGAGTGACAAGAGCTTGTGTGATGTGTCCATAGACTGTGCTTCTGAGGTTGGGCCTTCCACGGTGTGCGACTACGAGACGAATCGACATTTTCTCAGAGTGCAAGCCCTAGACTACTATGCTATACTATAGTAGTAGTACTACTGCTACGACTACCACTACCACTGCCACTGCTACCACTACCACTATATACCACTATACCACTATACCACTATACCACTACCACTACCACTACCACTACCACTATACCACTGCCACTACCACTACCACTACCACTACCACCACTACTACGACTAGCACCACTACTACCACTACCACTACCACTACCACTACCACGACCACGACCACGACCACTACCACTACCACTATACCACTACCACTACCACTACTACTACTACTACTACGAAGGGCTTGAGCCAGTGATTGCATAATTGAGCCAGTGGTTGCACACTTTAGGGCAGTGATTATAGTGCTGAGCCAGTGATTGCATGCATTGGGGCAGCGATTGATGATTTGCCGAGGTTGTGTGGTCCCACGGTGTGCAGGGAGGAATCGCGATTTTCTCGGAGTGCAGCCCCAGTCCTGTGTGCACTAGGAGTAATTGCGGCAGTGATTGTGCCTGCATTGCAGGAGTGGTTGTGAGCCAGTGTCTGCAGTCCTTGCATGAGCGATCGAGCCAGTGATTGCACATGCATGAGTGATTGAGCCAGTCATTGCACGATTGAGGTTGTGTGTGGTCCCGGGGAACGAATCGCGATTCCTGCTCATTTCTCAGAGTGCANGCAGGCTGCATGTATGAGCACATGCACGTGCACTAGATTCTATATCCCATTATACATACCTCTTTCACACCTCTCAAGCTGAGGAACCCTTTCAAAGCAAACATTGTTTGTTTGTATCTAAAAAACAGACACCATATGGCCGAAAAACCCACAAATCCCCTCCCGTGCCACAAGCATGGACCGTGTGTTTGTTCGTAATCTGAATTTCGCCGTGACCCAGAAGCAGATCTACGCCGTTTTGAAGGCGGAGGCACCTTCTACAACCGTGACCGGGGTGAACATTCTGAGGTCTGGGAAATCTTACTGTGGGAATACCTACTGCTCGGCATTTCTCTCTGTTCGCTCGAAGGAAGAGGTCAATGTTCTGGTGTCAAAGCTGCATAATCGAATGACATCGTTAAGCGACCGCCCCTTATTAGCTGAGCCAGCTGTGCCTCGAATGAAACACATGCCGGCCGCCTGGCCACACGTGTGTATTTATGCTTGTTTTTGTGGAAGTTAAAGTTTTGGTTTGATGGGTTTGGGACTTGGCTTAGGATTTAGCGCTTTTAGGGTTTGGGGTTCAAGAGTAGAAATAGGGTTCTACGAATATTGCTGATTCAAACTCTTTTTGAGCCCACATCCCAGGTTGCAGCGATGCAGAGCGATACGATGAGCCCTGAGGCCACAAAGCCCCAAACTTTATTTGCATATCAATTATCTATCTATCTATCTATCTATCTNACTCTTTTTGAGCCCACATCCCAGGTTGCAGCGATGCAGAGCGATACGATGAGCCCTGAGGCCACAAAGCCCCAAACTTTATTTGCATATCAATTATCTATCTATCTATCTATCTATCTATCTATCTCGGTATATATCGATATATATATATATGTATATATTATTGTATTCTTGAAGCCTGAACCCCCGACCCTTAAACCCTAAAACCTGTTGGCTTGTATNTATCTATCTATCTATCTATCTATCTCGGTATATATCGATATATATATATATGTATATATTATTGTATTCTTGAAGCCTGAACCCCCGACCCTTAAACCCTAAAACCTGTTGGCTTGTATATGGGTTGTTTCGGCGGGGTGGTATTACAATTCGCGATCTTGATGGGAAAAAGAAATAAGATTTCTTAAATTCAAAGCCCAAAACCCCTAAATCCTGGAGATGACCTGCCTTAAAAAGGATTGCCGATTGCCGATATTAAGAACTTGATATCCTTGAACCCTACACTCTTCTATTAATCACAACATAAAGAAGCTTGCCTACACCCCAAACACCGAAACCCTAACCACAATCCAGAACCCTTTGTGATGTAAAACAGGGCTTCTCGCATCTTCCCAANCCCTACACTCTTCTATTAATCACAACATAAAGAAGCTTGCCTACACCCCAAACACCGAAACCCTAACCACAATCCAGAACCCTTTGTGATGTAAAACAGGGCTTCTCGCATCTTCCCAAAATACGGTTGCCTATAAGACACTATATATAATCCCACAACACCTAAATCCAACACCCTTTCTGTCGCCCAAACTTGAGAATAGAATTCCCTAAACCCAAACTCCAAACACCCTGCAACCCTGACCCCTATATGCCCTAATCGTCACATGAAAGTGATATCTAAAATTAGAGCATGGGCTGTTGTGTCAGGTTGGTGGTGGGTTTAAGTGACTTCCTGCAGGACAGTGATCGCCAGGCCGCCGAAGCCGTGGAAAAGGATGCCACCAGCGAGGGCGGCGAGGTCTAAGGGGCCCACAAAGAGGTTTCAGTATAGGTTTAGATTATTTTCTGGTCGTGTGGGTTAAGATAGAAGTTTAAAATTTTGGTTTTGGTTTGCGAGAAATATTCGTTTCAGGACCACGAGCAAGCCGAGCTGTCGGATGCCAGCAGCTCCGAGAAGGTCTATTGTGTGCTCGAACGGGGTCCTGGGGCTTGGGGTTTTAGGGCTTATAGCTTATAGGGTTTCAGGTTTAAGGGTTTTTTCCTAGGGTTTAGGGTTTAAGGGTTTAAGTTGTAGCTTAGGAAAAAGTGGCCCTGGTGGGGCCATTAGTTTCTGTGTATGCTGGCATGGGGTCCTGGGGCTTGGGGTTTTAGGGCTTANTTCCTAGGGTTTAGGGTTTAAGGGTTTAAGTTGTAGCTTAGGAAAAAGTGGCCCTGGTGGGGCCATTAGTTTCTGTGTATGCTGGCATGGGGTCCTGGGGCTTGGGGTTTTAGGGCTTAGCTTATAGGGTTTCAGGTTTAAGGGTTTTTTTCCTAGGGTTTAGGGTTTAAGGGTTTAAGTTGTTGCTTAGGAAAAGTTGTGTTCCTGGTGGGGCCATTAGTTTCTGTATATGCTGTCCTGGGGCTTGGGGTTTTAGGGCTTAGCTTATATAGGGTTTCAGGTTGAAAGGTTTTTTTCCTGGGGTTTAGGGTTTAAGGGTTTGAGTTGTGTAGCTTAGGAAAAAATGGCCCTGCNGTCCTGGGGCTTGGGGTTTTAGGGCTTAGCTTATATAGGGTTTCAGGTTGAAAGGTTTTTTTCCTGGGGTTTAGGGTTTAAGGGTTTGAGTTGTGTAGCTTAGGAAAAAATGGCCCTGCTGGGGCCATTATATATTGAGTGTATATGCTCGCACGGGGTCCTAGGGCTTGGGATTTTAGGGCTTAGCTTTTTTAGGGTGTCAGGTTTTAGGTTTTTTACCTAAGGGTTTAGTTGTGTATATGCTCGCACGGGGTCTTAGGGCTTGGGATTTTAGGGCTTAGCTTTTTTAGGGTTTCAGGTTTTAGGTTTTTTACCTAGGGTTTAGAGTTTAAGGGTTTAGATAGTAGGGTCATACATACATATATATATACACATATATATATATATACATATGTATGTTTCTATGTACATAAATACCATGTGTATATATATATATATAGTGTGTCTCGTGGTATGTTGTGTGTTCCTATAGGTGGTTGTACCTTCTGCACCTGCAGGTGGATGGCTACAGCAAAAAACACTGGCGGGCGGAGCTGGAGAAGGCCAAGGAGGCAATGGATGCCTGGCGGTGCAAGCGGTGGTTGGCCAAGGATGCTCTGAGCAAGTTCAAGAAGTCGCGATCACGATCCAACCGCCGTTGAGCTGTGGGCACTGTGGGAAAAAAAAACATGCTCTGCTCTGCACTGCAGCACCATACCAAATCCACACACCCATAGCCCGATGGCCCAGGTCAACCCATATATTTCGACAACCAGTGCGATCCCTGCTGGACACCCAGTTCCGTTTGGTCGTGCTGGCACACACAGTCTGCAAACATATTTCATGTGCAATCATCATCCCCGTAGCCTTGCGAACTCCGATGGCCCAGGTCTACACAACTTCGGCAGGTATTACGATCTTTGCTGGGCACCCAGCCTCCGACACGTGCCGTAGGTATGGAGTGGGCTTCTGAGCTTGTGTGTGCACCAGAGATTCCAGAACCCCTCAGCTTTTGGGCTTTTCAGTTTTTGTGGGCTTTGTGTGCTAGCCATGGATACCGGCGAGGACTCCCAGGTTCTTGTCGATTACCAGTTTGAGCAGTGGCTGGCGGAGGAGCCCGATAAAGCCGAGGAGATCGCCGATCCTCAGGAAGTCAAGGAAAGCAAGGAGGTCACCGGTGTCGCTGCCCCATTAGATAGCCCTGAGAAGACACAGAAACCTCACGGCAGCGACATCCCCGAGGTCATTCGCGAGCCAAAGAACAAGAAGCCCAGGACCGGCGAGAAGATCAAGAATGAGGACAACTAGGGTGACCCACAAGTTTGTATTATTTGTGGCTTATTATGGTTGGTTGGATTACCAAAGAGAGTGTGCACCCTGGAGGAAAAAACCTCGAGCGAAGTAGGTCTGTGTGATCAAGTGCAGCAGCCTTTGGCAGTTTCCGTGTGTGCACACCCATGTAAACCCCAAGCTTTAGCCGACAAGCCGAAGCCCCAAACCCGAAAGCTTAAAACACCAGAGCCATGAATAAACCTTACATCCTAAAGCCCGAAACACGTGAAACCATCAAAGCCCAGACCCAAAAATACCATTAGACCTTGAACCCTGAGGTCCCAGAGACACGAAACCATCCAAGCCCACACACCAGAAACCAGAGCTTGAGCCAGGAAGTTTGCTAGAAATTTCTAGTAAACTGGTAGGGGGTGTAGCAGTTTGATAGAAGTTTCAATCAAACTGCTAGGGGGGGTGGAAGTTTCAGTAGCAGTTTCAAAGCCTCTCCGAAGCTAATGTCTCGAGTGTTTGTTGCATTGTAGGCCAAACTGCTACCGAACTGCCACCATATTGCTACCAAACTGCTAGGGTTTTGCTGTGGAAGTTTAGTGGAAGTTTCTACCAAACTGCTAGGCTTACCAGTGGAAGTTTGCTGGAAATTTCTATCAAACTGCTAGCCTGCTGCTTGTGCTTTCCTATCCTAAGCTACTGCCCTGCCCTTTAAAAGGTCGGTGGAAGTGTGGAACTGCTAGTGCTTTTTGGCTCACTGAGTGTGGGCTGCTTTGATCCGCGAACGAGCTAGCTGCTGTACAGTTGTGCACACAGGAGGCATGGGTAAGCCGAAGGGAACCGCTGCTGATCGTGTCAGCAAGCCGAAAGCTGTGCCAATGAAGGTTGTGAAGCCTAAGGAGAAGGCCATCGTGAAGAAGCCTGCTATGGCGAACTCGGGCGAGCAGGGCATGATCAACCAGAGCATCGAGCAGATGAAGGCCGGTGTCGGCTTGGACATGAACGAATCCCGCGACAAGGGAAAAGCTCTGAAGTATGCGAAGATGAAGGATGCGGGATCCTTACCGGAACACATCGTGAGCCTTGTCGAGAGCGAAAGCAAGAAGGCTGTGAGTGCACGGCAGTTCAAGACGATGGCGATAAACAGACTCTTCCGGAGGGACAAGGATGGACAAATCCAACTCGCAATGGACACAGGATTGTTCACCGAAAGCTGCGAAGTGTACTCTCGCACCTATGCCAAAAAAAAAGAAAAGGCACTGCCCAAGTCTATCGTGTGCGGCTTGTACTTTCAGAATGACACGAAGAGCTTCGATGCGGCCCTCGCCGCCGGCGACCTCGAAGAGTGTGAGGAAGACGGTAAAAAGTACTACAGCTTCAAGGAGTACACCGTGGGCAAGGTTGAGGGGAAAAACAACAAGCACTCCTTGAAGACGGAATCCGCCGTGAACGAACAGGTTGGGGATACAAAGGTACTCGTTTTTAGTATATTTTCGTATACTACTATATATTACTACTACTACTACTACTACTACTCCTGCTGCTGCTGCTTCTACTAGGAGANCGTGAACGAACAGGTTGGGGATACAAAGGTACTCGTTTTTAGTATATTTTCGTATACTACTATATATTACTACTACTACTACTACTACTACTCCTGCTGCTGCTGCTTCTACTAGGAGAGTCTGTAAACCTAAACCGAAGCCCCTCAAGCCTTTCGCCCCCCAACACCACAACCCATCCCAATATACCCCAAGCCGCGGAAACCTAAGCCCAAACACCCCAACCCATCCCAATACCCGANTCTGTAAACCTAAACCGAAGCCCCTCAAGCCTTTCGCCCCCCAACACCACAACCCATCCCAATATACCCCAAGCCGCGGAAACCTAAGCCCAAACACCCCAACCCATCCCAATACCCGAAACCGCTTAAACCTGAGCCCCAAAGCCCCAATACCCCAATCCATCCCAATACCCCAAGCCGCTTAAACCTATAAGCCCCAACACCCCAACCCATCCCAANCAACCCATCCCAATACCCGAAACCGCTTAAACCTGAGCCCCAAAGCCCCAATACCCCAATCCATCCCAATACCCCAAGCCGCTTAAACCTATAAGCCCCAACACCCCAACCCATCCCAATACCCCAAGCCGCTTAAACCTAAGCCCCGACACACGAACCCATCCCTAAGCCCCAACACCCCAACCCATCCCAATACCCCAAGCCGCCTAAACCTAAGCCCTATAACACCCCAACCCATTCGCAATAATAACACAAGCCGCTGAAACCTAAAAGGCCCCACAACATCCCAACCCATTCCCGATAACCTAAGCCCCTTGAACTTAAGCCCCAACCTCTCATTCCATCCCGAGAACTTCGTGAATAAGGAGCAGCGAGAGCTTCAGGCGGTGTTTGCTTCAGTGGGCTGGACGATGATGGGTAAGAAGAAGCAGCAGGACAGCATGGCGATGATCAACGACGAAGGTGCCTTGACCGATCCGGCCGTTGCCCTCATCACGAAGGCCCAGGAATCCCAGGCCAAGTTGCAGAAGGCGGTGCAAACAACAAACCCAGAGAGAGCTACCCCATGAGAGTTATCCAAGAGGGAAATCAAAGCATCCGTGTATACACACCAATCCCAAAAGCCTTTAACCCTAAGCCCCTAAACCTTCAACCCTATATATGTTTTCAACCCTATTCCTTAAAAGCCCCAGCCCGACGAAACATGCAGGAGGGCATGCACCTGCTGAAGTCCCCCAAGCTGTCGGACAAGCAGACGATCGTGGATATCAAGAGGGGCTGTGCTATGTGTATGACGTATGGGACCCAGCTGACTCAGATCATTGACTTCCAAGTCTTGCCGGATGGAAAAGCCATCTCGAAAGCAGGGCTGGATGATTTCCTGAAGTCCGTGGCCGAGGCCACTCGTGATTTCAACGAGAAGTTGGAGATGACCAAAGGTCTCCTCCGGAGCAAGAGCAACTGATGCTCTCCCCACATGGGGGAATAGGATCGAGTTTTTGATGGCTGTGTGAACCTCCACGGGGCCTTACAAGCTTCAAGTCTTACACAACAGTTTCCCGCGCTTTTCTGCTTAGATCCTATAACAGCTGCTGAATGCCACGGAGGCCCACGGCTTGTGTTGATCCGCTGTGCACCTGCACACACACCTGCAGGCTTTTGCTCAGGGTATAAGAAAGTGAGTGTACTGGCCGACCGAAGCAAGTGAAATGTTCGTGTGATTGACATGAGCCTCGAATCTCACACTGCATGCGATCAAAACGAGGTCACATCCTGCATCAGATCATCGTGTGTCTATCGCTGGGGGCCCAGTACCCCTCATCATCGTTTGGTCGCCGGAAGCAACAACAGGAGACATTCGATTTGTGCGATGATGCAAGTTCTGGCGATTGGAGTGAGTGTGTATAGCATGTCTACTATGTAACGTAGGTAAAGGTAATAAGTAAATTATAATAGATATAGTCCCACTCCCAGGTGTTCGTAGTCGCCCTCTCCGGTCGTGCTCTCCAGGTGGGATACACTCAGGGTTATGGGGCACTCTCAAGGTTGTAGGGTGGGCTTTTAAGTTTAGAGTTCTTGGGGCATTGGGTTGCATTGGGGTGTTGTGGGGCTCAGGTTTCAGTTTAAGTGGCTTGGGGTATTGGGTTGGGTTGGGGTGTTGTGGGGCTTAGCATTAAGCTCGGTTCAAACCCATTGGGATATTGGAATGGGTCGGGGTGTTGGGGCTTATAGGTTTAGGGGGCTTGGGGTATTGGAATGCGGGTTCGGGTGTTGGGGTGTTGGGGCTTGGGGTATCGGATCGGAATGGGTTGGGGTGTTGGGGCTGTAAGTTTAAGGGGCTTGGGGTATTGGAATGATTTTGGGGTGTTACAACCCTGCTATACATAAAACCCCATTGTACCTCCCCAAACACTGACAGCCTGAAAAGCCTTATAGCCCTAAGTTACACAACTGCTAGAATCTATGGCCCTTTTGTGTGAACCCTGCAACCATGAAACCTAAAATCAAAAAACCCCTAAAGCTAAGCAGCTAAAACAATACCCAGGCCTCCAAGCCACCGAATCCACAAAACCTTATATAACCGCTGAAAAGTTTCTCCAAAAAGCTTGACAACCTTGCCTTTATAACGCCTTTATAGAACCCTCGAATCATTCCATCACTTCTGAACCCTACGAGAAGCTTCAATATGCTCAAAATCTACAGGCCCCCAAAAGCGCCTATTCTTGAAGCAGTATAGCCAACCCTTGACATCAGAAAGGGCACAAAACCTTATAGCAAGTATATGGAGGCAAGAAAGGGTTACAAAAGGGTTTTAGGGGTGCGATTGTTTGTTGTGATGCTTTGGTAACATTCACAGGCTGTCAAGTTTAGGGTGTCGTGTTTAGGGTGTAGGGTTTGGGGTGTAGGGTTTTAGGGTGTAGGGTTTTAGGGTGTCGGGTGCAGGGTGTTTTGGGTTGTGGGTGTTCTCGGACTGTAAAGGTTTTTTTTCGGTGTCCACATATATGCAGACTCAAGGTCACAGTCAAGTATTGTTAGGCCCACAATGCCCACCGCCAGAAAACACTCCGGCCGCCCGAAAAGCCGATTCCCAAACACATGCTCGGGCTTTTGTGTTATACTGTACACTCTGTAGACTCTGTACACATCCTCCATACCCCATGCAAAGGGTACACGAACAAGTTGTTTGATCGTCTGTCAGTCATGAAGAGAACAAGATCGGGAGGACAGCGACAGCGAATCGCAAAAGCAGCGGCAGAGGAAAACTCTGCAGCTGNCCCATGCAAAGGGTACACGAACAAGTTGTTTGATCGTCTGTCAGTCATGAAGAGAACAAGATCGGGAGGACAGCGACAGCGAATCGCAAAAGCAGCGGCAGAGGAAAACTCTGCAGCTGGGGACATGTCTTCTTCGAGCCTGCTGGTGACTTACCTGCTGACTGAAGTGGTGTGGGGCTTGATGAGCCCACAGCAGGCACAGCACATCAGCCATTTGGCAATGCTGGATATGAGAGCTGGCCCAGCAGCTGTTGAGGAAATTTCGACAATGGCTGCTGCCGGCTGCAATGGGAAATATCCGAATAAATGTTATGGTGACATAATGAAGAACTGTGTGCCTGCCGAGGTGAGGGTGCCTTCACCTTTCCTGTTTCAGTTACCGATGAAAGATCCTGTTGGGGAGATCATGCAGGCCTGCCTTCTGCCGCATGAGTTATTTGCCTCAATTTGGAGCTCATACAAGGCGACATGGCATCATTCTATTTTGGGATCTGAAGGGCGACTTCAGGAATTTTGGAATGAAATGGAGCAGGGCCGTCATCCAGCTGTGACTCCAGAGCTTTTGGGCAGCAAGCCCCGATTCCGCAGCACCTGCATACCGCTGGGCTTGCATGGTGATGGTGTACCCCTGACCGGAATCGGCAAAGGCTGGCAACAAACAATCACCAACTTTAGTTGGTTCAGCCTCCTGGCAGAAGGCAAGACCGATGAGACATTGTTTTTTATATTCGCCTTGTTCGACAAATTGCGAGTCTTCGGTTCAGATACGAATGCGACCGCTCATCGATTTTTCCAGCTGCTACATTGGAGTTTCCGGGCCCTGTTCCGAGGCCAGTGGCCCACTCATGACTTCGAAGGTAACCGGCTTCCTGGCTATATTTATACGAATATATACAGGCCATAAGATCTCCTGTTCTGTATATATACAAGGTATGAAGTCCTTTTCTCGAGCCTTGTTTTTGAGCCGGGGATGCAAGTTGAGAGTTTAGGGTTTAGGGTTGCTGTGTGTGTAGGGTTTGAGTGCTTATATAGGGTTTATGTATATCTGTATATAGGGGAAATGTAGGGTTAAGGTTATTTTTTCTTTCATTCGCAAAGGTTCAAAGCCGGCACAGTCCCAGCAAAGAAAGCTGGCACTGACCTAGCAGGCGGCTACTCAGCAATGCTCTTCAGTTTCGTCGGAGATCTTGATTATTNTTACTATTCAGTGCTGGGTCTTCCCAACAGCCGGTCGGTGAACGGTCCATGCACACTTTGTCAAGCCCAGAAATTTGGAATCCGCTCCTGGATGGATTTCTCCCCTCATGCCCAATGGAGGCAATCCTGCTTCACAGCGGAAGGATGGTTCGAGTCTTCGCAGCGGACATCTTGTCCGTTGTTTTCTTTACCATATGTCAGCGGATTGAACCTTTGCTACGACTGGATGCACTGCAAATACCTGGGTAACGATCAGTACATGTATGCCGCCCTGATGGTCCTTCTGACCCATTATGTTATGCCCGGGGCCACACCCCTTGCGAATCTACGAACTCTTTGGCGAAACCTGAAGACGGAATACGAGCGGCAGCAAACACCGATTCGCTTTAGATACTTAACATCCCTAAGGATGTTCGTGCGACTGCGAGGATCTCCAAAACTACGAGGCAAGGCGGCAGAAATCAAGTATTTGGCAGGTCCATTTGCAGCAGTATGGGACATGTGGAAGAATGCCGGTGTGGTCCTGCACGAGCGGATAAGCATCATGNGATCTCCAAAACTACGAGGCAAGGCGGCAGAAATCAAGTATTTGGCAGGTCCATTTGCAGCAGTATGGGACATGTGGAAGAATGCCGGTGTGGTCCTGCACGAGCGGATAAGCATCATGTTGCGACTGAATGCTCGTATCGAGGAGCTTCTGATTGCTCACCGTGGAGACATTTCTTTCGGCAGCGATGCTGCTGTTTTCAAAGAGGCCCTGGAC
>BGNK01000267.1:195802-228313 GCA_003297005.1 Symbiodinium sp. clade A Y106 | reverse complement strand
CGATCTGACGAAATAGTTTCATAGTTTAGACAACTATTTGTCTAAGCTTAGACAACTTTTGCTGTCGTCGTCAAACTACGATTTAATCTAATTCTTGCGGACCGCAAAGATTTATCTAAATCGAAGGAATCTGTCTAACCGGGTCTATTGGGTACCCGTCACTGAGCAACGGCCAGTCCTGGGGCGGCGGGGCGACCTTCAACCTCCTGAGGGGCACCAACGTGCTCCGGAACTTGTCCGTGGCGGGAGCATTGACAGCCACCTTCCAGAATTTAGACGACACCATCCTCATCGAGTCCGATTCCTACGCCCGCAGCGAGACCTACACGCAGCTCGAGACCGGAGCTGCAATCACCGCGGCCATCGATGCGCTGAATTTGTCCCAGTACCGGACGGAGGCCCAGGTGCTGGCGCTCATCGCAGGAGAGCTGGCGCCCTACTGGGACCAGAGCGAGGTGTCGACCTACGTCGCTGGCGAGCTGAGCAACTACGCTACAAATGCCTCGCTGAGCTCCAGCTCTTTCAGACCCAGGCGGACGCGGACCTGCGCTACTTCGTGCGGGCTCCCGGCGCGGAGAGCGAGCAGATTTTCAACTTGGTTCAAGAACAGTTTACGCCCAGGATAATCCGCAATTTGCTGTTGGAGTCGGAGGCGCCTGACCGGGGACGCCATCCTCGGCAACCAGTCCACCCTACGCATCCGAAGCGACTCCTGGTCCAAGGCGGAGGCGGACAGCCGCTTCCTGAGGACCAACCTCGGGCCCCTCGATGCCCGGTACTTCCCCCCCCCCGGAGCCGAGGGCGGCGGAATCTACAACCTCATCCAGACGCAATTCACTCCGAAGATGATCAGAAACCTGTTGTGTCAGACCCCCCTCTCCGCCCAGCCCATCCTGGGCAACGGCAGCACTCTCCAGATCTCCTGCGACTGCTGGTCTAAGGGTCAGTCGGACACGCCGTACCCCCTGATCGCAAATTTCAACAGTTTGGGGACCACGGTCAATAACATCGACTCCCGCGTCACGACCCTGGAGAACAGCGGAGGCGTCACCCCAACCGCGGACCTCACGGTCAACAGCCTCACGGCCACGACCTTCGTGGACACCCCCGAGCTGCGGAATGCAGCGGGAGACCTGCAGGTCCAGAACGCCCTGGTAACGCTTCGCAAGGAGGACGGGGCTTTGTTGGCCTCCTTCGCGGACGGCGGCATAAGCCTGGACCGGGATGTCACCGTCGCAGCGGCCAGCACCCTGAACGCAACGACCACAGATTTCGCCCAGCTCCTCGTGGGCAGCACGGCCGCCACGGGAACCTTCAACAGCAGCAGCAGCGTCACCGCCAATCTGGAGGTGGTGAGCAACCTGCGGGTCGAGGCCCCGCTGGTGCGCTGCGATCCGACAACGCCCTGGCTCACCGTCGAGAGCGGCGCTCAGGGCGTCCTGGTCAACGACACCCTCCTCGTCAACGGAACCATCGCACCCGAACCCAGCCTGCCGTACCTGTACATCTCGGGCGGCACCTCTGGAGTGCAAGTCAATTCGACTTACGCCGAGGTCACGGGGCTCGGAGCCTCCTTGATGAACTTTACTGCTGGTTGGACCTGCCTGCCAATCGAGAGTATAAGATCGTGCTCCTTCAGGAAACACACTGGACCTTCTCGTCTGAATGGGCAGCAGGCAGATGGTCTCTCCTGCATTCCGGTTCCACCAAGCACAAAGGGGGTGGCATTCTTACACTCATTGACAAGGATCTCTGCCCTTCCATTGCTCTTCGAACGAGAGAATTGCTTCCAGGCCGGCTTCAGCATACCCGGATCCCGGTGGACAGCGGGATTTCTATTGACATTTTCAACGTGTATCAGTATGCCTGGGACGCCAGGGCACCTCCGGTTGAACAACTCAATCGACGCAAGGCGTTGCTGGACCTGCTTGAGACCGCTGTACGCGAAATCCCACAAAGAAATCTCTGCTTGTGTGCAGGTGACCTCAATGTGCAGCTTGCACCGATTCCGGGTCTAGTTGGTCATTCTACGTCCCTCACTGCTGACCGCTCGCAGTCAGCGCGGGACCCCAATGTCATTCGAGATTTGATCACAGAATTGAATCTTGTTGCACTGAATACATGGACGGGCAGCAGACTGCAGGCGTATACTTTTCTTCACCACACCTCGCACACACAGATTGATTACGTACTCATGCGGAGATACCAGGCCAGCGAGCTACACCGCACCTGCCGTCCCCTACCCAACTTTCCCGTTGCAGCTTGGCGACTAGGTGGGCAGCGCAGACCGCTACAATGCCACTTGATATGCAATATCAGCCGTGGCGGTCCCGACCCCAGCGGAGCACCTGTAAGTGTGATGTACATGCCCTTGTAGCTGCGTCCCAGACACAGGAGCCGGCATTCATCAATATGGTAGAGAATATCAATCGAGACTTACTCACGCTCGAATTCACGTCGCGGCATACACGGCATGACCCGCCACGTCGCAACCCACAGGTGCAAGGAGTGGTACGACAAAGATGGGGACATCTCCGTGAGGCGATGCGTCCCCGTGTTGCCACTATTCGGGGTGTGTTTCATGCATGGCACCATTTTATCAGGTTCCGAGCCCTGCGCAAGCTTGCTCATCGTTGCTCCCGCCTTGCGCGGCAGCAGAAGCAAGATGAACTTCTCGCCCAAGCAGAGCAGTATGCCCAACAACACAATATGCATCAATTGTATCGTATTATCCGCTTGATGGCGCCGAAGCAGAGGTATAAAAAGGTACAGCTGTATGGTCGGGAAGGTCAAATGCTCAGCCGTGATCAGGAAGTTGAGGAGTTTAAGGAACACTTTGGCAAGGTCTTTCGAGGCGACGATTTCCAGGACATCGTGAGAACAGCTGAATGTCCGGACCCCTTCACTGTTGACGAACTCAAATCAGCCTTCTCTCATATTCCGGTCTNGGAACACTTTGGCAAGGTCTTTCGAGGCGACGATTTCCAGGACATCGTGAGAACAGCTGAATGTCCGGACCCCTTCACTGTTGACGAACTCAAATCAGCCTTCTCTCATATTCCGGTCTACAAGGCTACGCCACCGCACATGGCGCCGGGTCCTGTCTGGCGTGCAGCGGCCACGGGACTTGCATTGTTGGTGGCTCGTGAGTTTCCCAAGCTNTCAGCCTTCTCTCATATTCCGGTCTACAAGGCTACGCCACCGCACATGGCGCCGGGTCCTGTCTGGCGTGCAGCGGCCACGGGACTTGCATTGTTGGTGGCTCGTGAGTTTCCCAAGCTATGCGCTCATCCTCTGCCGCGCGTGCCCCAGTGTTGGCGCGATGGCTGGCTGACTCTCTTTTGCAAACCCAGCAAACCAGGTCGGCGACCAGAAGACTACAGACCTATTTGTCTTCAGGATCCGGTGGGAAAAGCTGTGCTCTCTTTGCTAGCCGCACGTATTAAACCCGATGTGCAGGCTTATGCTTCCGATTGCCAACAACATGCCTACCTCCCGGGACGATCAACTGAGGGTGCATTGCTTTGGATCTTCCACAAGTGTCGATTCATTCGTGAGCTCGCCGAAAGTTCTCGCAGGACTATCTATGACAAAAGATACAACACNGCCTACCTCCCGGGACGATCAACTGAGGGTGCATTGCTTTGGATCTTCCACAAGTGTCGATTCATTCGTGAGCTCGCCGAAAGTTCTCGCAGGACTATCTATGACAAAAGATACAACACCTCGGCCACCGATCCCTATACAGGTGGTATGGTTCTGTCTCTGGACATGAGTCTGGCTTTCGATTCTGTGCCCCGTTCGTATATCCAGGCTTCTCTGCTTGATGCCGGCATCGCTCTTCCGGACGTACAACTCATTATGCAATGGCTTCATGGCTCGGAGTATCATATGACGCATGGCCGTGTTAACTTGCGCATTCTTACCCAGCGGGGTGTGCGCCAAGGTTGTGTTCTTTCGCCACTGTTATGGAGTTGCTTCACATGTTATGTGGCCAAGCACTTGCCTCAGACTCTGAGGAAGCAGGACCTTCAGATGTATGCGGATGATTTCCTCATGTATTGGATTTTTAGNCTTTCGCCACTGTTATGGAGTTGCTTCACATGTTATGTGGCCAAGCACTTGCCTCAGACTCTGAGGAAGCAGGACCTTCAGATGTATGCGGATGATTTCCTCATGTATTGGATTTTTAGAAGCCGCGTGGATTTTCACAGGGCCCTCACATCCATACCCACCTTTCTGGCTGCTCTTAGAGCCTTTGGCCTCAATATCAATCTTAGCAAAACGGCTGTCCTGATTCGCATGGCACATCCACCAGGACAGGACGAACTCCGTAAACATGTGGTCACCAATAATAAGGGTACGTTCCTCAGTCTGTTTGGTTCACAGCCCGAGTTTGTCCCGCTCGTCAAACAACACAAATATCTGGGCTGTATCATCTCTCTCTTTGACTTCGAGGCCCAGACTCTTCGGCGCAGGATATCGGTTGGACGCAATCAGTTTACAAGGCTGCGCAAGGTGCTTACATCGCGGAAGCACTTGACCCTCTCGCGACGCGCCAGGATATGGGACGCATGTATATGGTCCTCCCTCAGTTATGGCCTCATTTGCTGTGGATTCACTGGATACTCCTTTAGCAAACTCGCAGAGGTCATTGCCACGCAGCTGCGGGCCGTGGCCAGGTCCCCCAGGCATATTTTTCATGAGACTAATGAGGTCTTACGTGCCCGACTTCACATTCAGGACCCTGCGCAGCGCTTACTGCAAATGCACAACGGCTTGGTGCAACGTCTCCTGAGTGGGTGTCAGTATCTGCCCGAACATGATATTATGCGCAATCCAGACTTCCTGGCACAGGCCCAGTATGTCTCTCGGTTGATTACTGCAGTCAGAGACTCGCATCCTTGTCTCATTCCGCTTCAACCACAAGCCGGAGTTGCGTGTCCTGAGTGTGGACTGTATTTTGTTGATGAGAGTGCTGTTCGCAAACACTTGGCCGTGAAGCATCCGGACCTTCACACCGCTGAGCCTATAGATATGGACTCTATCAACCGTAACGCTATTTCTATTGATGGTATGCCTGTATGCAGCGGCTGTCGCGTCAATTTCTGCTCATGGCAGAAACTACTGCAGCATGTTCGGTATAGGCGCTGTCATGGACTTAGGTACGATACATCCGAAGGTGTTGTTCCAATAAGGGTCTGCAGCAACACAGACACCGGTCAAAAAGTATCCGAAGATCGGCCGTGTAAAATGCAGGCAGATTCAGCAAGCGGTGCAGAAGGTGCAACCCCCGACCATGCCAATACAGTGAAGAATACAAGTGTTGCCGCCCTCCCTCTTCTCAAACGGCGTGGGCTTGCTCAGGCTTGGGTGTCCGGAGGTTCCAGACAATGTATTCGTGATCTCGCAAATGTGGATCTATCCAGAGAATGTCGAGAACACTGTTGCATCTGCAGACAATGGATTGCCGATACAAGACAAATGAAGCAACATATCAAGCAATCACACCCTCATGTGTATGCTAAATTTCATCAACTAGTTGTTGCCGACTGCGCTGCTCTTTCTGGTACGGTTCTGGCGTCACAGCCCTGCCCTTACTGTCATCGCAGTGCCACCAGCAAGCCTAAGAGACACGCGGAGGTGTGCACTGTTCTTTATCAGGTCGCCCTGGTGTGTCGTGCTCATGTCGGGGATGGGGACGACACCGGCAGAGCAGGAGATCACCTCACTCTTCGCGGCTTATCTCCCGTCTTTGTCAACAGCTGCACCGTTGGGCAAGAGACAGGGGGCTCCGGCCCGACGGGATCCACCCAAACATCGACGTCCGGAGTCCAAGGGCATGAGCGGAGCGCTGGGCAAGGGCAAGGGCAAAGGGAGCCGAACCGGGGGAAACTCACAGCCTGGTTCCGCGTCCAGCCAATCGCCCACACCCAACCTGCAGGAGGAGGCAGGCATCAAGGAAGTGATCCGCATGCTTATGCAGGTGTCGATTCGTCACGAAGACCATATCAATCTTCTCAGATTGGATCGCTCCTTTCTACTGTGGATGAAGACAAGCAGTCCGGAATCCATGTTGCCCAACATTGTGGCAGCATCCAAGGCATGGAAGGAGAAGCGCGAGGCAGGCACAACGGACACGTCACTGAGGGTGACGCTATTCCGATGCCTTCTGGTGGAGCTCAAGAACCGGGCCACGCAGATGGTGGAAAATTCGGAACTACGCGCGAAGCTGGTCACGGCAGGCTGGCTTCAGGTGAAGGAAGGACAGGAACCCATGTGGAATCCCATGATGTGGAGCCGAACGGAGGAGAAGGAAATACTGGTGCCAGACCAAGGACCCATGGCTCAGTCGGATGCCATCTCGCAGATCGACAAGCTCCTGGAGGGGATCGACTCGCTTACACTCCAACGTTTCCACTCCACAAGGCCACTGACCGACGACTACCGCAGCGAGATGGCGTGCTTCCTTCTGGAGATCTCGAATCGAGGCACCATGGCCACAAGGCTCCATCAGGCAATGGTGACTCTTTGTCACTCTTCGGTGATGTTCCTGATCGGCGCTCGCCTCCGGCGCGAAACCCAGAAGCGCTCCCCGGTGATCGACAAGATGTCCAAAGTTCTCTCTTCCTTGTCCTGCACTTAGCACTGCACAATCCGGACAACATCTGTTATCAAAATTCCTTCGCTCTTGCTCTTATTTGGACATATTTACATACAGACTTACAGGAGGGACGCGAACATAGAAGAGGAGGAGGCACTGTAACTGAGGCCTTGTGTTCTGCTATCCTCACGCATCGCCCTGCGGCCCTTGAGTCCCTGCAGGTTTGGCAGGATCTGCTTCGGGGTTGGCGCCGACCTCATCGACAACATGATGTCTGCGAGTTTGCAAGCTTTTGTCCTTGACAAGCTCAGGCCGAACATGCTACAAGGGGAATGGTCCGCCAGGCGTCACGATTCCGAGTTAGGTGAGTTTGATCACGGATGCCTCTTCAACCCCATCCCGCTTTGCATTCCCGCCAATGCGCATTCTATTCAGGACTGTATCCATTCATGGAATGATCAGGCACGGACCACTGCACATGCTCTCACTCACACTGTGGATGTTGTGGTTATTCAGCTTGCCAGATTCACGCAGCTTTCCGGAGGCAGGTATCGCAAGTTCACGGGACAGATTGTGGACCTACACCATATTCGGATGCCTGTTTTCTCCACTGGGCTGCAATCTCAGTGGATTCCCTTCTCGCTATGTGCGGGCATTGTACACATTGGTCGGTCACCGTTCTCAGGCCACTATCGGGCATTTTTGAGGAATGAGAGGACCTTGAGCCGGGACAGTAGTCTGGAGCCACACCCAGATCAGCCTGCTGCCACTTATTTTGCCGATGATGGGATTCCTGCTGTCCTTACTACTGATGCTGATTGGTCTTTCATTCATCGCAATGCTTACATGCTCTGGTATGTTCGTGACAACTGATGTTCGTGTGGCCGACTACTGTGCAGTGGTGACGTAGTCTGTACTGTACGTGCTCGNATGCTGATTGGTCTTTCATTCATCGCAATGCTTACATGCTCTGGTATGTTCGTGACAACTGATGTTCGTGTGGCCGACTACTGTGCAGTGGTGACGTAGTCTGTACTGTACGTGCTCGTTGAGTCTTTTTAGGGGCTGTAGCTTGCTCCAACAGTCGAGTAAGTTACTTCAACTTGCAAAGCGGTACGCCGCCAAGTTGTTCCACGAGGATCCGAAAAGGATTGCCATCTTGATTGGCCGGGCCTTCTCAAGGCTTGCTCATGTCTCGCTAGCCGTTTCGTGACGGTGCGTTCGNTACGCCGCCAAGTTGTTCCACGAGGATCCGAAAAGGATTGCCATCTTGATTGGCCGGGCCTTCTCAAGGCTTGCTCATGTCTCGCTAGCCGTTTCGTGACGGTGCGTTCGCAAAGCAAAAAAGGCTTGCGCCTAAGCACCTCGGCTCAAGTTTTGTTTGTAGTGTGTGGGGCGGGGTAGTTGGCAGTCCCCTGCTTCTGCGTCTGGGCGCTCCCGGCAGTTGCAGGACGTGCGTAGAGGAGGGCTAAGTAACCATCGCCATAGGTGGCTCCAGGATTGCTTTGCCTCTGGAGACAGCCTTTTTCATTGCAGCTGATTGGTGCAGCCGTGTCAAGGAATACACAACAATTTCCGGCTCTGCATCTATTCACCGCATGATCTTTCCCCTGCTGTGGTTTTTCAGTGCATACAGTGTTTTTGCCTGGAGTACACACGCGGCATCGGAAGCGAGCGCCAGCGAGGCGCTACCGGATCGATGGAGGAAGCCTACCGATTTTTGCAAGATCCTAGAACATCGGAGTGGACCGACGTATCTGCCGATGGTTCATGCAGCGAGCGCGAGCTGGAAAGACGCGCCATCCCTACCTTGGAGAGACGGATATCTGAAGCTCTGGATACCGGACAGCTTGCATTCTACCTCTGTTTTCGAGGGCTTCCTCAATGGGCCATTACAGATGCGGGCGTTCATGTCTATTTTCTGCAGTATGAAAATCCAGATCCCCAGACTAGGAGCGCGATCCTTGTTCAGCTGGAGCAGGAAGCCGCGAGTCGGGACATGGCTGGGGTATTGGAGTTGTTCCGATTCCTATTGGAAGATGATTTTCGAGAGCAGTTTTATCAAGAAGTGTATACCCTTGTGGCCAGAAACGTTCAGAACGCTGAGCGACCGACTGCGCTTGCAGATCTGCTGCGAGCCATCCCGGAGGAAGATGAAGATGACTCTGATGCTGCCACCACTGTTGCAGATACCACCTCTACGGAAGCTGAAGTATGCGACATTTGAGGACTGCCGTGGTAGATCATATCATGTACCAGCACTGTGTCGGGGTCGAGGCCTCACGCTTACATTGCAGACGGGGCTTGGGAAACTTGTACTGTCTTGGATCGTCCTCAAGGGTTTCATCTTACTCTCGCTGCGGTCCCTCCGTAGGATCTCTTGCAAATGTCTCTCTCGACAAGTCTCACACCGGGGGTATAGAGAGCCTGCCACTACTCAACCACACGTGCGCGTTGGCACGAGCTGCCTTGGTCCCAAGTCCAAGGGTGTCAGGAGAGACCAGACTGCTTCTACAAAGCCATTTTCTTTAGGTCGTTTTGTACTGCTTTTTGTTATTCTCACTGGTCAATTTTCTTCTGTCACAGGTGTGAGGGTTGCTGCTTCTCCCATGGGAGCAGCTGAAGCTGCGCAGCAGAATCATAGGATCGATCAGGGAAGCGCAGCGAAGCCGCATGGGTACCCACTCACTGTGTCAGGTGCACCGCACACACGTGCAGGCAAGCGTTCCTATCGACGTGCGTGTGCACGGGCTCAGCGCAGTCAACAGGGGGGCACGTGGTACAAAGGGCGATGGCTCACTGCCAACGCTTTGCGAGCTACGCCGTCCAGCCGGACACAGCCTGTCTCCAAGCATCAGCGTCGTTGCGCTGCCACGCGCTCTGTGCAAGCTTCAGCAGTCAGCAGGGCTGGATCTAAGCAGAGTATCTCCGTATTCACATGGAACTGTGGCGGCCTCTCGACGGGCCTGATGGACGAAATTTTTCTGTACCTGCAGGAGCGCGCGCCACATGTTAATGTAGTCTGCTTGCAGGAGACGCATTGGAAACATGATAGTGAGTGGCTCACAGAGAAATGGATTTGCGTTCATTCCCATGATCCCAAACATACCGACGCTGGAGTTTTAACGCTGATTTCCCGAAAATTGGTTTCTTCGGAGGACATTCGAACAGTTGCGCATGTGCCGGGTCGCATTTTGCAGGTACGGTTCCCAGTTGCTGGAGTGCATGCTGACGTGCTTAGCTGCTATCAGATTCCATGGACCACGCGAGGAAGCACTCAGCAACAGCTGTTGGACAAGCGGGCCAAATTTTGGAATGCTCTTGAAGCACACTGTGAGCTAACTTGTATTTCACCGCAGTTTGCCCCCTGCAAATCGATTTCGTGCGAAGCCGTCCGCTTTTCCCTTCAAGCTCCCATAAGGCTCCCTGAGATGCCCGCAAAGTAGCTGCCCAGACGAAGGAATTTCCCGCAAAGGAATGTCGTCCAGAAGCAAATCAGAAAGATCCAACTTAGTCAAGGAGGAAGCCCCAAGAAGCCTTGTCAAAAAAATCTCTTACCTCTAGAGGCTTCCAGCTCCCAGATTCAATCCAGGTTTTTTTTTTCACTTCGTTTCCAGAGAACATGTGGACTTTAGTTTTTCATCTGGATTCAACAAGAAAAACGAATGACTTGGATTTGGACGCTCACTCTCTTCGTCGCAAAGAGTCTTGGACAGCGATTGTGCAGCATTTTTAGCAAAGACTAAAAGGAGAAATCCAGACTCTCTATGCGGTTTTGTTGTTTTAAGTGTGTTGCCGGGGTGTGGAGCTTCATATGTGAGATAAACTGTTGATTTTGATGTTTATTACAACTCTGTAGCAACAGTGTCGACAGTGTTTTCTGCGAAGAACTGTGCGCATCTCAAAGTTGTCGTCTAGGGATCGCTTCCATTCCGCAACATCCCACCCTCCCAACTCTTGGGAAAGTCTTGGCAAGGCATCGCTTGCGAAGCAGTTTTGACGTTCTGGCATGCACTGCCTCGCACCGACTTCAACAACGAGAACAAAAGAGAAACCGCATCAGTGCTTTTTGAACTCACAGTGGGCTTTGTCAACGAATTTAAAGTATTAGGAGTTTTAGGAACCAGTCTTAACAAAGCTCGTCGTAAGTGTGCCTCGTGCCGATTGGCGAAACAACTCAAGCTTGGCAGTAAATGTGTTCAACTTCGTGGAAGCATGGACTGTCTCAGTGTCGGAGAATGGGTGCTTCATGTGCAAAACGCGACACCAACATCTTTTCTGTGCAACGACGCTGAAAAGATTGACATGTTGAACTGTTGGACATACGGTCCAACCAGGATCTAAGCCTGCTGAAACACAAGATCTGACCCTTTCTGGGTGTTTGTGTAAGTGGTTCCAAACCGCTGAAAAGGCCGCGCAAGCTTTGGTTCCTGTCTGTACGATAAAATGTTGTGGTATAATCGGAGCACAGGCTCAGGTTGGTTGACAGTCCAGAACCTGGCATAGCTGTTGTTCTGTGATCCGAGTTGTTCTACGAATTCAAACGCGGGCTTGCGAGTTTGTTGAACGAGTTGTTGATCGACGGAGCTGATAGAGCTAGTACGCCTTGAGTTTTGAGCTTTGGCACGGAATCCTTGTCCAGGCAGTTTTTTGAGGGCATTCAAGATGAGATATGATGAGATATGATGAGATATGTTTATGACGAGTTTCATGAGATTGGACTTTTGGCCTCCTTGTTCTCGTTGTGACTGTTGTAACAAGTGCACATGTGCGTCCAAGCCGGTGGGTCAGAGCAGATTCAGAAGACGTCATTCCACGCCGTAAGGCAGCTTTCCTTCAAAGCAGAGCCTATGTCAGTGTGTGTGTCTGTGTGTGTGTGTGGGTGCACTGGGACCTAGTTGCTATCTGTTAGATGAAACCCACAAGCCCCCACTCTTGATGGCATGCGCGGCTTGTATTCCAAACTCGGTGCTGGACTTTCTCTTGGACTTCTAATCTTGGGATGGTTTGTGTTCGTTGAATTGACGCCGACAAAAGAGGCAACAACTCAGAAAAGAGAAGGCGTGTGCGACCGCTTGAAAGATCTCAATCGATCGCAAGCATCGTGCGATCTGTTTGGCGGCTGTCATGGTTACTGCCCGGGCAATCCATGCCAGTGCACGTCTCAATGCAACAACTTCGGCAACTGTTGCGAAGATTTCGTGGAAAGCTGCATGAATGAGTCGCATGTCGATTATGAGTTGGCAAAACTTGAGGAAAAGTTGCAGGAGATGGAGCATGGCAAGGGCATTGTCGGGCGTGAGTGGATCTTGAGCTTGGTAATGTTTTTCTTCGTGTTGACGATGATGGCCCTGCTGTATTTCGCACATTCGGAGAACAAACACATGCAAAATGCAGTGTACGAGCTGACGTGCACCACCGTTTCCATTTTTGCCACGAATACTGTTACGGTGGCTGTCCATGGTGTGTTAATTGAGCAGTTGTGGATGGGAAAGTACCCTGGATTAAACCAAAAGGCAGGTCCAATTGTGCAGGCCAAGATATATGGCATTTTGTCCATCCTCTGCTTCCTCGGATCCAACTGGATTATTTACAGATTCAGGGAGAAGGAGCATGATTATTCCGCGCTCGGCCAGCTGTCGAGCCATATGACTGGCTTCACTCTGATACAAGCCATCGGCAGCCTGCAGTGGAGCGTCAGGGAAGATGGATGGAAATGCTTTCTTGTGCCTGGGCTCACTTCCGGGTGGTTTTGTTTTTTTCGTTGTGCTGCCGTAGTTTCGTGCCTTAGTTGCGTGGTTTGGCATGATAGCTTGTGATGTGCAGTACCGCCTAAGGTTCTACCCTGGACAGCGATCCTTTTGAGAGGTATGCTGTTTCTCGGTGAGCGGTTGCGTGCACAGTGTGTTGGGAGCACGGAAGTGTATTGGGAGTACCAAGCAGGCGATGATGAGTGGCATAAATTTCCCGATGCAACGAGTCGCGAGCTTGAATCTCGATTCATGGACTCTTCGGATTCCGATTCGGAAGTGGCCTTCACTATTCCAGTGTCCGACCCTGCGGATCCGCGACAGAAAGTGGAAGTGGCTTTGCCAAACGCAAACGCAATTTGCGAATCTCCACATGGAGAAATGTTCCCGGAAGGTGACGGCAGTGATCTCAGCTGCACGGCCTGGAAAGTACGCAGAGAATGCCCTTGGCTCGATTTCGCAAGTGAGATATTTATTGAGGGTGCAGCTCTGGTGATGGGTTTCTTGGTGATGCAGACCATTCTCCTGTTTCACACGGGATACTTGCATTCTGTGGAGGGCCTCCTGCAGAAGCCGAAAGATTGGGACTGGGTGCTCACTGGCAAGGTCCTGGGCTTGAGTGTGGTTTTCGGCTCCTTTGTCCCTGTGGTGGCTGCAAGCTCTGCCTGGATCCCGGCTCGTTTCTTCCCTGATGCAGAACTTTTCCGAGAGTCATGTTCTTCTGCACTTGCCTGGTGTCTCGTCCGCGGGGCTGCATTGACAGTCAGGCCGCATTGTTCCATCATGGACACATACATCGTGGTGGCCTTCCCGCTGACCTGGCTAGCGTTTGTCGTAACTGGATTTGCCTATAGCATCCCTTCAGGGGATAGAGAGTCCACGATGGTGCCGCACAGCATTGCCAATGCTTTCGGCATTGTCGTCGGCTTGGCCTGGGACAAAGCGTTCGAATCCCTTGCTCTCCACATGACTTCGGGCTGGTATGGCCACTATGTGGTCTCAAAAGTCTGTTTGGCGGGTGCTGTCATTGTGACAATCCTTCCAGGGTGGTATTGGTACCTAGTGCCGCATACACTGCGTTCTCACGGAGACTAATCAGTCGAATACCTGTCCCAGCGCTGAGCGAAACAACGGAATGTCATGGCAGTCCTTTTCCCAGAAGGTCTGTGCTCGTGACACAGAGTGCAGGCGATTGGGTGCGGATGACGTGGCGGACATTCGATCAAAACGCAAAGGGTCTTGCATTGCTTGACGGTGACAGGACTGCCAGCGGGGTCATACAAATCACTATACAAATCCTGCCAAAGGGTTGAGAAGTCGGTAGCCAACGCTTCTCGATAGCTTCCAGGTTCTGTTTGTTGTAAACTTTGACCTGCAGTAGAGACAAAGGCTTGTCTCGGGAGATAAGGGTTGAACAGCCAGCCTGAAGTATGCCTGCTCGCTAAACCTGTGCGTCTAAAGTCACTGTTGTGCCACAGCCGTATGCCCAGCCCCACCTCGACCTGTTTCCAATTGGGCAGACCCAGACAAGCTGTGGATCCGAAGGCACCTCCACATCCCCACCTAGTCCGACTCTTCAGCCCTCACCACCCGGGTGTTGTGTGCCATGTGGCCTGTTCGTTGCCGATGGATATCGACGATTTCCTCATTCAGTACGACCCGGCCTCAGCAAAACTTTGGCGTCCCAAGAAGGGCTGTCTGAGTCTGCATCGAAGAAGTCGGACCGGCGCGGATGCCCAAGAAGAAGAATATTAAAAGTCAAGTTCTGTGGCCTGGGAGCCGAGGATCTAAGTGAGGAGCAACTGGAGCTCGCGGCGAAGCTGAAAGCCGAAGCCAACTTCAGGCGCCCAGGGCGGCCGCTTGGGCCGGGGCCGGGGCCGGGCGCTGCTTGGGCATCCGGGTTCATGTCCATTGCTGCCATGTCTCGGTGCAGGCAGCTGCTCAATGTGCTGGCTGACCATGTGCTGTTCTTCAGTCGACCTAGGCGGGGCTCTGAGATCACTTCCGTCTGCCCTCTTCAGGGCTGCACGGCGGTAGATGCGCTACAGTAGCAATCGGCGCAGCAGCGCAGGCCTCGACGAGCTCCAGCCTCGAAGCTGCGTGCGGAGGTGCGATCTACGCTCGCGCCACGGGGCTTCCAGAGTTTCAGAGCGCAGCTGAGACGCGTCCACATGCACACTGGTGACAGTTTCAAGAGAGCTAAAGGGGCTGCAGGCTGGCCTTTTGGTGTTCTGAAGAAGCCTTTGAAGAATGCCGCCGAGGGAGCCCATGCAATTGCTACTTGGGGACGGTAAAGCTAGAGCTAGAGCTGAAGCCTGGTTCATGCAGGGTTGTTGGCCTTGATCGGCTGCTTTGTTGTGGTCAGTGGAAAGGGCGTGATCACAAGACCACTCTGTCCCTGCAGCCTTCAAGGAATGACCAGGGAGAGTCCTTGGCTCCGGACTACTGGCAAGCTCCCACAAGCTCCTATGTTGCACAGGTCTTTGCCTGGTTCTCGGAGCTCTCGGTACCGGGGCCCAGTGCAACCCAGCACTTGCATGGTTGTGCTGTTTTACCCTTCCAAGGACACCTAACTTTGAAACCCTAAAGCCCAAATCCCAAACCCTAACCACGGCCTCTACTAATTCGCAAGCTTGTGGGTTCGCTTATGTTAGCTGTGCGAAGGTGGAGGACCGACTGTCTGTGCTCACCTGCCACGATGCAGGCCTGGTGGGCTGTGGGTTCTACTTGGAAACTCTTGAGGTTTCAGGAGAATTAGCAGACTTCATACTCTTGGTCCCGAATCCCGAAGCGAACCCGAAATCCTGAACCTTACCCTAAGCCTCCACTTGCCTAAGTAGTCGGCATATATAGTGTGACCCACTACTTTAACCCATTATTTCAGCAACTGGAGCCGTAGGGTCAAGCTTTTAGACCTGGATGCCCTAAGACAACAAAACCAAAGGGTGTATGAGTTAAAGAATGCGCGAGTTTAGGAAGCAGGAAAATTGATTGCCAAGCGCCGGATAGGTCCTCTCCAGGCAGATGTTGTCACATGAGCTAGGATGCAAATGTATCCTATTCAACCACCCGTCCAAAGTGTCCACACGGAGTCCTGCTTGCTTCAGCCTTGAACCCAACACTCTCTGAGGGCAGCCCTTACTTTGCCCTCACCCCTCTTCCAGCAGGGAGCCACATATAGCCCTCTTGTGCTTTGTCAGCCCTGTGCGTTTTTCCTGGATGCCAGTTAGACATGCACCAGCCCCAGGGTGGGTCCGCACAGTGCTCAAGATGTGCCGTCTTCGAGGACCCCGGCTGTTGCGATATTTTCCGTCACTCTTTCTGCGTGTTTTTTCTCTCTTCGGGATACCAGTTTAAACCTTCCATTTCTTCAGGGCGAAGTTGCGAGTTTGCATTGAAGTCAGTGTGACAACCCGGTGGTCTAACGATCTCAAGACTTCGTATGCCTGAGCAATGGATTGTGCGTCAATCTGGTTTCCGTTTCAATACCACTTCTGCCAGTGGTACAAAGCCACAGAAGACCTCCGCATGCGACTCAACGAGGAAGCCGCTCCCAGAAAGTATAGTTGCCCTCATTTTTCTCCCGGAGCCCTTTTATACAGGATGGCAGCCGCGGTGGGAGGGTCACTTCAAGGCTCTGGTCCTCTTGTACTGAGGGTGACTGGACTTTGCACTTTGGAGATCCTCAGGTGGCACCGAAGCCGGTGCCCCCCGCAGGCTTGACCGGAGCATGCAGGGATATAGGGAGGGTTTGTTCGAGGTGGCGTGAGTTATCGGTGAGTGGACTTCATTACCATTTCGCTTTATTTTCAATCATGATATTCTAGCACGAAGAGATCGGAATGACCCTTGATTGTGCTGGAAAGAGTGCAAGAGAGACCAGTGCCAGGCTGGTTCGTTCATAATGTGCTGTGTTTTGATGACTGAGAGCCGTGGTTTCACTGGTTTCACTTCATCATGACAACAGAAGCACCGCATTAGGAGCCAAAGCACCTTGAACATGGGTCACAAGTTCCTGGGTTGTTGTCCTGAATTCTCTCCCACTTTGTTCCTTTTCCACGCGGCTTTCTTGCTTTCATTAAGCCGGTCGGGGGTGAAGACCCATGCATATCAAGCTCTCGGAACTAGTCACTAGTCATGTTAGGTCCCGTCTGGCTGCAGTCAAAGCTTTTGAGAGCTTGGTGGAAGCAGCACGTTGCTGCAGTGTTTAGGAGTCTTTCTTGTAGGCCTCTACTGGCTGCTCGCGGTGTAAGGTCTATTCACGTTGGGCCTTTTGATTGCTTGAAGATCGATATTTTGCAGTGCTGCAATGTCGCGGCTTGCATGAATTCGCTGCTCACTACATTAGCAAGCACTTCCAATCTTGAAGCCACGGTCTGCAAGCCTCTCTAGGCCCATTTTTATCATCTGTCTGATGCGTTGCGCATAATTGTAGCTGTTGCGGTCACGAACCCTATCACTTCGAATTGAATGTGAAGTCTGCTCAATGTTTAGTGTTGTACTTTTGTGCATGATCCCCGCTTCGAAGGCCGTGTGTCCAAGGCTAGTGCCTCCGGGACCGTACGACGCAATGAGGTGGGGCAGCTTGCGACAGCATGGATGTGCTGATAGAGGAACTTCGTCAAATGTTGGACCTTCGCAAATTCAAAAAAAGCTTCAGACGCTGACTGCGCGGACCTTCGCCTCATCCCGAAGTGGATGCCCAGTCCGATCAAGACTGTGAGGGCAAGCACGCACTGCCGATCCCTCGAGACTCTAGCAATCAGGCACAAGTTCCTCGAGATCCGAACGTGCATTACCGACGCCCCCACAGGTGCAGGGCTGGACTCAATGTGGCACATGTCGGATGTCATGGCTGTGCATAGAATTTGGGAAAACTTTATGCGCACACAGCCTTCGACGGGCAACTCTTCGCCCCCGCCCAAAGCGATGACTTCGGTCAGGTTGCCAGATGGCGCTGGGAGCTGAGCAGCTGAGGGTCTTGCCGTCACGCAGTTGTCTTTTTGTTTTTGCTATTGCAAGGAGATTCTTGCGCCACCGGCGACGGCAGACTTTCGTGCGCTGCTGAGCTGGTTGTCCAGGAGTGCCGGTGGCTTTCACACCGGCACTCCTGGACGACGTCCCGTCCCAGCACGCCGCCGCGCTCTTTTCGCAAGGTGCCGCCTCTGCGGCGCTGCTGGCGGGACTGCGCGTTGCCTTTCAGGGATGCTGCTGTGCATCCATGGCCGGGGCTCCCAGGATGCTTCTGCCCACAGCGGCCGCTGCAAGTCCGGACGGTAGATGATGGAGAATCTCAACAAATGGAGCAAAGGGCCCGACAAGAATCCGCGCACTGTTATTTGTCGCCGGGTTGTGTCAAAAAAGCTCTGCAACCTCGACCTTGACATCTTCAGGCCTTTGACTGGGGCGTCATCATGCCTTCACCCGCCACCGTCACAGACTGTGAGGCTGGGGGACAAGCATCGGAATTTTTTTAGTTTGGATAAGGCTGCATCTGCAGACAGGAAGTGCTTCGGCAAACGATCCACAAGCTTCGTCAGCTTTCGCTTGCCAGTCGCTTTTCTCTGATCTGTTCTGCAGGGTCCCTCAGGTTCGGCCCCCTCCAGTCGGCGAACCCCTTCCGTCCATCGGAGGCTTTCTTCTCGTTGCTGGACGATGTCTCCCTTGGGAGGCGGGGTGCTTTCTGGAAGGGCCAGGGGCCGGACCGCAGAGACCCAAGCAAGTTTTTGGCTTCTGGCATGGAGCTTCGTGGGAGGTTTCTGCGAGAGAAGGAGGAGCACCCCAAGATGGGTGCCACTGGATGGCCCGAGGCCGAAGGTCTTTGCGCACTCGTGGCAGAGCTGCGAGTCGACTTGACGGAGGCACCGTGGCTGCGGCAGTGGGCCACACATGCGCCGCTCAGCGCGTACCTGGGCTCCCGCCTGGAAGCGCCCGGGATGTATGGACATGACTGGGATTTCGTGGGCCTTGGCAATTAAGAGCCGTCGACGGCAATCCTGAACCCTGCCTTCGGCACTGCTCGACATGCCTGCAGAGAGTCTTGCTGGAAGGTGCTTCTCCTGCAAGCCTACGCCTCGCGCATG
Source organism: Symbiodinium sp. clade A Y106 (assembly GCA_003297005.1). Taxonomy (NCBI): domain Eukaryota; class Dinophyceae; order Suessiales; family Symbiodiniaceae; genus Symbiodinium; species Symbiodinium sp. clade A. Next base: position 209,876 of record BGNK01000267.1, on the reverse strand, counting down.
CAGGCCCGGTGAAACGTGAAAGCTCTTGAGAGTGGGAGCGAGCAGCGCTGGAGGCAGAGCCGAGCCTGCCGCTGGCAGAGGCCGCTGGGCCGCTTCGCTCCGCTTCGCTCCTGTTCCTGTTCAGCGTAGGTTTGGGCGTCGATGCCGCCGGCGCAGCGCCGGCAGACCATGGCACGGCTGGGCTTGGACCGCAGGCTTTTGAGGAACTTCAGTGCTCTTTCAGCGCATTCAGTGCTGTACCTTTCAAAGGGTTTTGTAGGGCTGTCGTAGTTTGTACTCGAGGAGATCGGTCCTTGGTTTTCGAAGTCGTTGAAGTCCAATGAAGTTTGGGTGCGTTTTAAGAAAAAGCTTTGAACCCGATTGAGACCTGGGCGTCGTATCACATTCCGAGAGAGCACCTGCAGTGTGGTGGCAGTGGGAGTAATCTCATTGAAGACCATTTTGGGGAGGCACCTGCTCCGAGACACCCGAACTTTTCAGGTCGCTCGCTCCTGAGACGTCTCTTCTCAGAGACGCATCAGGCGATGACCTCTGGAGGCTTGCATAACGCTTTCTGCATGAGGGTTGTGGCCTCTCGAGGGATTATCCTCGCACGCCGGATCGACTGGCGATCGTCCTGTTGGGATATGATATGAGGCGGCCTGCCGCCGTCTGGCTCAGAATGACGTTAACCGCAAACTGAACCTTCCCTCGAAGATGTGGCGCCCCTTGGACTACATGCTTCACTGTCGCGGTGTTGTTTGTTGGGCCGTCGTTGTCGAGGTGACACTGTGTGCAGAGCCACAGTATCGCAGTTCTTGAGCGCCTCTGCTTCTACATCAACTTCAAGCTGCTAAACCTGTCTAAACTCTCCCAAGGAGTGCTGGCATGGCTCTCAGTGTTCTTCTTGGCACATAGTGCCTCATCCACAGCGATCGACCTGGATGGGCGCGAAGGTGCGAAGGAACGTTGAAGCATGATTGAGAGCTTGTTGGGCGACCTCATTCATGTTCGAACGTAGATTCGGTGTCTGTCGATTTCCACATATGACTCCACGCGGCTCCATCTGACAGGAACCACAACGCTTTCGAGTTTTTGTTGTGTTTGCCAGGCGAAGGTTGTGCGTCTTCGCTCCTTGCCTAAATTAGACTAGAGTCTGCTGGTGTCCAAAGTTCGGTTTGTTGGGTGCTGTCAGCAGTATAGAGTCAGAGGTCGCGAGCTGAACAAATTGGAGATAGTTCGCACAGTCTCACAAAGTAGGTTTTGGGTTCGGAATTCTGCTGCTCGCCTGTTCTGAAGATGATGCTAGTGTGCAGCTAGTGCTTGTATCTCACAGTCAGGCATGTGGGTCCAGCATCCCACCGACACGATAACTACAAGGGGCGAGTGTACGAGCTGCCCACTTTCCAACCCGAAGCCAGCAGATATGCCGCTGTGCCAACATCCGCCGTGTCTGCAAGACCAGGTTCGTCCAGCTCACCAAGGAGGGCAGAAGTCCTGGCCGCACAGCTAGCAGCGGGCATGCAGAGCCCATTTCTCGCCTGTCCCAGTTTAAGCGAGTGTCGGAGTTTGTGCTATGCACGATGCCATGCAGAGCAGGCAGCACAACATGCCGCACAATTCTTCTGATAAGAACCCGCAGTATATACTGAAGCACCTGTCGGCCATGTCCAAGAAGACGGTTCCGTAGAAGGAGCTCGTGCCCGGAGCCAAAGCACCTTCACCAGCGGCGACGTTGAGGGCTAGGTGGGCTGTGGAGATCGGGTATGGCTGCCTCCTGTAGATTCAATCGCAGCGGCCGCTCTTCCCCACTCAGAGCAGCGGATGGATGCAGAGAGGAGCTAGATTCGCATAGCGCATTCTGGAAGACATCCGCCCGAAGTATGCCCTTTTGGAGGGCATCGAGCATCTAGCGACAGCTTGCCAAGTAGTGCGGCATCGGTCTTCTCTGGTCAGCTTTCAGCAGCGAGCGACATCTCAATCGAGCCGGACGTATCTTCAGAGTGATTCAATGCATTGCATGGACTTGAGCTTTAGAGCTCGAAGCTGGCCGTGCTTGTCCCTGGAGGCTGCGTGAGCAGCGTCCAATTCCGCGAGCGTTTGGCGTCAGCCCCGGAGCAGATTCTCGGTTTGGGCTCGGGCTTCCCAAATCACGTGACATCACTTTGTGTGGTTTGAACAGTTCTGCGATCAGCCCTTCACAGACATGGGTTGGTGGTCAGACCCATGTGCAGGACAGAAGAGCTCCCTCGTCGGTACAAGTAGCTTCCCTCAGCCAGAGACTGTCCCCTCCCTCGTGAAGCCGCCCGAGCTGAAGGCGGCCTGCAGCGGGCTGGCGAGGCTGCAGAGGCGTCTGGACACTCCCGATTTCTGAGGAGACGGTTTCAGGCCTTGGAGTTGAGGCTGCGTTGATGTGCAATGTATGAGAGTCTATGCTGTGTTATGGTCACCTTGAAATATCCGCGACATCACATGCGCTTCAGAACGTGTGCGCGGCCTCAGAAGCCTGCACAAATCGAGAAGAATGAGGCTGCAGAGTGAGCTCGTTTTCGAACCTGTCTCCTGTACGGTGATTGTGACAGATCTCTTGCAGGCCGAGGCCATCCTAGATATCTTTCGCAGCGTGGCCGCCTTCTTCCAGAAGATCGTGACGCCGGTCCGGCTGGGGGTTGACAGTGGTTTTCTTTACCCAAGAGGGTGAGCATGCCCAACTGTTGTGGTGGGTTGATGGCTTTGGGGTCCTGTGGTCTACTGTTTGCCTCACCCCGACACTCTCAGCGGACTATATGGATGTTTCTGACTCAACCGCTTCACATCGCAACTTCCAACCAAGCGTTGGAACCTTTCCCACCAGTCTGCTACTTGGACTTAGAATGCTTCAACTTCAGCCTCCTCCGTACCGTCTGAAACGGAGCGAGATTTGGTTTTATGTTGTGGACAGGCACATGTGATTTTGATGTCGGAGTGTTGTCCTACGCTGCCAGCGCTTCTGGCTCGCCACTGGTGACATCTCCCGAGACGCCTCGCTCAGCTGCTAGCACAAGCCATCGGACCCGATTTGCAAGGAGGAGCAGCCCGAGGGAGGCCTGATGAAGGACATCTTTCGGTCCGAGGCCACGGAAGGTTTGGGACTGGGCGCAGCCGGACTTGCACTTGTCTGCAGCCTCGCGATCGCGATTTCCGCAGTTGGGCAGCCTGTGCTTCCAGACCTAATCTGTCTGCTTCATTTTGCTTCCAGGCTGCCGTCGCACATGCATACCGGTGAGGACGGTGAGGCAGGACACATTGTGGGAAGAATCCGACCAGGGTGTTCGATTGCCCAGCCTATGAAAGGAACATGAAAGCTTTTCAGCCTGAGCCTGATGCTGAAGCTTGCGGTTTTGCACCCTGGTTATCACGAAAGGTTAGCATGCTTTGAAGGACTGTTCTTGACCTTGCCCTGGTCATATTCTGATGAAAGCTAATGTTTTGTGTAGCGGTGCTTCACCTCGGTCTTGTCGAAGCGCGGCGCGGGCAATTCTGCACAGGTCGCAGAACGATGAGCTGGAGTGCAATCCAGCGCTGGATGACTTGTGCACAATCTAGAATCTAGAGGGTAGGGTTGTCAAGCAAAAGACTTTTCAGGCAATCCTTTCGAGCTATGTACCTCTCATCTGTCTGACAGTTGGGTGGTACGACTGTACGGTGCCAGTTCTGGAGAAGATTTGGGAAGCTTTTCATGAGTGTTCTGTATGACATCTTTTCAGAATCAGTCTTGTCGAGGATTGTCGAGGTACGAGCCCTGTGCCATGTAGTACTTGACCAGACGGGCACGACCAGTGTGTCCCTGTCCATCTGTGTCCCAAGGTTTCGGATCGCTACCGATTTTGGCAGCAGAACCTCAGACCCGGCGAAAGCCACCAGTTTCTAAAGGACCCCAAAGCAGCCAAGCTATGTCAGCTCCTGCCAGCAGAATGGTCACCAGGTCGAAGGGAAAGAAGAGCAACCGCAACCTCTGCACTTTAGTTTCTGTTGGGTTTAGTCCCGGCACAATACTGGATGCCAAACGGTTCCGCGAGACGCGAGAGAACTAGACACTCTGCAGTGCTGGATGGCGGAGAAGACAGCTTTGTTTTTCTGAAGCGTCAGCAGCATGAAACCCTTGAGACGGGCTCCACTCTGGATGTTCTAGGTGATTTAGCGCCGCTTTCAAGTTGCCTTGTCAAATGCCAGTCCTGGGGTCTGCGTGGCCAGGTGAAGAGGATGTGGCACCCCGAAGCCTGGCGACGTTGCTGAGCGATGTGGGCCCCGAGGCCATGCACAGATCGATTCTTAGCCTTCCAGCCTGGGGCCTGCAAATGAACTTCCGGATAGGTCGGAGATTTCGTGAGGATGCCCGTTTGTCCTCTTGCTGCTGTTGTCAGCATTGCGGGCATTTGAAGGACCTGAGCAGCCCTCTTCGCCAGGATCTTGGGCTTGCGGCCGCGGCGGCGGCATCACCATTGGAGCTGGTGGCTGCGGCTTGGGGCTCAGCTTGGGGAGCGTCGCCCGACAGAAGTCTGAAGAGTTCTGAAGGGTCCTGAGGGACTGAAGACTCTAATGGAGCCCCCATTGTCTGCATCTTCCTGGCTCGTCAGCTGATTCGCCAGGTCTCGACTTCGTCCCTGCGCTTTGCCTCTGAAGCGGCGGAGTTGACGAGCAGTGAGGCTGGGGGCCGGCCGGGCCAGGGGATAAAAAGATGGTGGAAGATGGTGCTCTCAGCTCCCAGGGAGGGTTTACTTTTTTTGGTGAGCTGTAAGCTGGCTTACTGCATGACAGGCAGGTTTGAGGGGTTCCCTTTCACGAGACGCGAGGACCAGATCGGAGACCTGGAGCGGAGGAACTCTTTTAGGAAGAGAAGGTTCAGAGTTCAGTGCACCCATGTTATAAAGGATTGGAGGAGAAGAGCTTCGGAGACCATGGCTAGATATGAGCGCCCAGGTGCTGCTTGCTTCACCCTGCCTTTGGCTGCACCAGCAGTTTGCGGAGGAACTGGCCATCGCGTGACATACTTAGAGTCCAGCTCGTCGTTGTTCCACAAGACTCCACATGTCTGTGCAGAATGGGCTGATTTACGAGTGTCCATTTTGGAGTTCGGAGATACCGTGTCACCAGTTGCCGATGTCGCCTTTTGCCGGAAAATTAAACAGGCAAGCAATCAGAGTGACTGCAAGGATTGATCCTGCTGTGGTGATCTTTGTGCGGAAAGCACCCAATGTTTTTCGTGGCGATGCTGTTCGCGATGCCGAGTCGATTTTCCGGACAGGAAGCCGTGATGCCACATTGACATGTCCTGCTTAGGTGCTCGGAGTACTCGGCTGCTGCACTGCTGGTGAACCCTCCGCCGGAGGAGCCAAGGTGCCCACCGTGAGCGTTACTCAAGTTAGACTCTGTTCCCTGTCAGTTTCTGCTCTTGTGTTTGGTGGTTTCATTGAAGGCGCCTGTCCAAGAAGCAGAAGCAGAAACTGCGCCGGAGGTGCATCGTTTCCCATGAAATCGTCACAAGATCTCACAAGTTTTGTTCGTGGGCACAAACGGACTGAATCTAGTGAGTTCCGCTTACATGGCAAAAGCTGTCAGCATCTCTGTGGCCCCGTCCTTGAGCATGTGGGGATAAAAGAGGCCAGTGCTTTCCGTCTTCCCTGTCCTTCAAGGAAGGCTGAAGAAGCGTTGCAGGCAGCAGCGGCGGAGGCAAAGAGGGGACGAGCTGAGGGACGGTTGCAGCCTTTGGGATGCTTTGATTGTTGGATAGCTGTTGATCTGGCCAACCCCGAAGTAGTTGAGAAATCGCAAAGGTTGGGGGCCCCCTTGTATGTCTGCTTGCAGGCTGTTTTCGCTTCGCGTTGTTGTCTCGAGAGCCCACCATGCTTCGTTTATCTGCTCAGAGTGAAGGGATCCAGTGGCCTGGTGTAGCACAGTTCCATGCAGTCCATGCATTGAGGATTCAGGGACTCAGGGGCTTTCTTCAAGACCTGGTGGCAGCTTTCCGCGTTTCAGGTTGGCTGCAACCACCGGTAGTTGCAACCCTGAGTCGAGGGAGAATCGATGGGATGGGGCCAGGTTCGTGTGCGCCTGAGTGTCGATCCTGTCTCGGAGATCGACAGCCTCTGAAAACAATAAACCTAATAAGTTTATGGTGGTTTTGTCCTTATCCACCAGGGGATGTGTACAAATGTAAACATGCACACACAAAGAGTGTATGTGCATATGGCGCAATGACGAGCTGCATGTGCCAGTCATGTCATGTCAAAATAACCGTGCGGCCAGCCGGAATTCGGAAAGCCAGGAGGCGCCCAAGACTCCGCCGTGGGCTCGGTTGTGGACAGATGGCCACAGGTTCGCTTGGTGAGCCCAGCTCTGGCTCAGGCCACGGCCTGCCTCCGAGGCGCAGCTCTGGGGAATTTCCGCTTGCGAGTGCGGCATGGGTGGGCCTCTGCCAGAGTTTTGGGAGGACCCTCTGCGGTTTATTGGTGGGACCTGCCCCGGCATCAGCGAGGATGTCGCCAGTATCAGGCCAGGGCCTCTCCGTCTGCAGGAATCGATACCACTACACGCGATAGGTATCCTGTTCATGTGTCCATTGTGGGCCCCGGAAGGTCTGACAGAAGCTGCGGCCCTGCGACGACAAGGCACGTTTTGGGGCTGCTAGCATGAGCCATGCAGCTTCCTGGCAGCGGCTGCTGGATCGGATTTGAGGGTATGGGTGGAATGACGCCCAGCCCGAGCAGCACTTTTCAAGTATTTATGGACAAAGATACAGGGGCGATGCCAAAAGGAGAGGGGCACCAAAGGCAAAGACAGCGGTCTTACATAGGGCTTTTAGGGTTTAGGAAAAAAGCTTCAGAGCCCTCCACACACGAAGCCCTGAAAGCATTTGGCCTTAAAGTGAAGGTCAAGGGCTTTGGGGTTGAGGACAAGGCCTTAAAGCCCCATCGCTTGAAATACTAAATGCCGTCGGCGCTTTCAACAGGGTGTCGGATGAGGTGTCATAGTCCTTCCAAAGATGCGTTTCTGCCAAAGAAGAAAATCGACTTTCTCGGCAAGTTTCGGGAAGGTAAGGTTTGTGAGGCTAGGAGCCTCCAACTAGAACTAGAGTTTAAACCATCGTGTTCGGGGCTAGGCTGGGTCAGGTGAGGTCAGGTCAGGCTATAGGCATGACAGTTGTTTTATTGTGTGTGTTTTGAGTCTGCTTTGTGGTTTGTCGTATTGTTATGTGGATTCTCGAGTCTTGACCAGATCCAAGTCCGGAATCAATGCGTATTCTGCAGGTCGGATTCCGTCAACTCGCTGCGTGACTTTGGCATGGGGCTCTGATGCAAGTACATCGCGGCTGTTGCTAGACGGGTATAGGTTCGGGTTGATAAAATCGCTGGGTCCAGCCTTTCCTGCGTCGTTTCAAAAGTATGACGCGTGGTTGGAGGCTCGTGAGTGTGGGTGTATGAGGGTGTGCATCGGCTGCTGCAGTCATGGCCTGGGTCTCCTTTGTTTTGCTGCCCCCAGCTTGGAGCGCTTTTGAAGCCTTGGCTTGGCTCAAGCATGGGCAGCGAATGCCTTGTAGATGACCTTCCACGTTCCCAGCTCGAAGTGGATGAGGCCGCCTTCATTCATCATCGCAGAGCCTCGCCACAGCCTATACAACTAGATGCACCGTGACGGCTGTGGCTGGTTGTTCGGGGATGTGTACTGCAAGCTGGTCGTTGACAAGGCTTTTGGTGTAGTAACTAAAGCTGGGCAGACACCGCCTGCCTGCAACGGCTACGACAGGCGCAAGGCATTCAGCCGACGCTTCCCGCGCGCGGGTCTTTAGCCGAGGCACAGCCCATGTTGGGACTTCGCGGGCGTTGAGGGTGGAGGATCAGAAGTACAAGACTCTCCACGCCCCTCCTTTCCGACTCAAGAGTTTGCTGCACTGCCTACGAAAGATGAAAACGGCACTTGTTTCGATTCCTTTTCACGGCCCCCTTCTCGAAAACCTGTGGCCCAAAGGATGAGAACTTCTGGTCGAAAGTTTCGTTCGAAGTTGTCTAATGTCTGGAGCTGCATGAACTTGGCTGTGCAGGGTCTGGCTGAGCGATTCGAAAGCTTCAGCGACAGGCCAGCTCCGATTCAGATTCACTGAAGGTTTTCTTCCGCCTTGTGCATCGGGACTCGGCATATACACTGCATGTGTGGCATAGCGGCATATTCTAAACAGAGCTGCAGAATCTACATCATTTGCCCTCAAAGCAATCAGCCCAAACTCAGGACACCAGGCATAGCCAGTTCTCAATAGTCCCATGTAGATTGGCAGGCCGTGTCTCGGCAAGCGTACTGGCGATGCATATCACTGGCTCCTTCGTCTTGATTGGGGTGTGCTTTGGGCGCAGTCACGTGTGTTGCGCTCACGGGCAGTTTCTGGAGCGTTTCGGAGTTCCCACTCCTTGTGACAAAGTAGGCCTCAGCCAAAATTCTGCCACAGCGGTAGATTTCATTAGCTCCATGCCTTGTCTTCGCTGTCCGTCCGTGGGGATATGCCATCATTCCCAGGATTTCCTACGGCAGAGTATATTCTGCAGCCAAAAAGGCCGGGCCGGCACTGCGCATGTTGAGACATGTTCAAAGAAGTGCTGTGAGCCTGGTAGCAGGTAGCACAATTCATGCAGCGGAGTAGCTCGCCAACGAACCGAACACTTCCCGTCCGACGGATTGAAATCGTTCGAAGTTCGCACCGAAGCCACCAGTCCGGAAATGCCAGATCTCCGGTGCTCTTCAATCGAAGCTCCCACCGGGGTCTTTGGTGGGTGCCTCCGATGCAACCTGACCGGTAGTGATTCGGAGGTAGTCCGTTTCGGCAGGCTGTCGGCGGAGTTGACGAAACGGGGATTCCTTCAAGAGTTAGCTCACGAAGCCACCTTGCTTTCCATGTTTCGCATAAGCGTCGCGAGCGACCGCTTGTCGAGGCATCTGTGGTGTCAACAGCCTCGACCCTTGACGGCATTTGTGTGTGTGTCATTGGCATCAGCATAGGAGCGAGAAGCCCGAGAGCGCATGAGGGGACAATGCCACTGTAGTCCGAATGTGTGGCTGCTGCTTGGAATTCCGCTGTAGTGTGTGGGTTCGCGCAGAATTGTGTGTCCCATACCGTAGCAGCAGTGTCAGCACAATATATTTCTCAGTAGTACATCACGGCAAGTCAAGTGTACACAGTGAGGTAACCACAAAAGCACTGCATGAAAATGGATGGTACAGTTTGGTCATTCATCGTTCAACGTCATGCGTGGTTATGTGGGTCTATTTAAAGGTACATGGGAGGAAGCATTCTTTCTCGTACCTAGATATTTTGTCATATCGTACTATATAGAGCTTCTGGTACTGAACGGTAGTTAGGCTAGTTGTTTGGACGAACGTACAATGGTAAAAGTATCTTACACCTTATAATTTATACATTTTCACACAGTACTACGTGGTAGACTATGATACGGTGTTATCTGCAGTGGCAGTGGCATGATGTCGCTATATATTGTTGTGCAAAACCGCCTTCATCAGTATTTTGGTAGAAGTTCGCGTCAAGGCACTGCGAAATACGCAGCATTGCATCGTCTCTATCTCTGTTTGTGCTTGTTGTATAGCTTGATTGGGTAGTAACAATATGCAGTTGCTTGACATTACATGTGGTCTGGAGCATCTGGCAGAAGGCCGTCTTTGCCGTGGTATTGCTACGCACTTCAGATTTAATTGAAGTGTTTTCAAGTCTAGACGACAGTCTTGGAGAGCGCCGTTAGACTCAGAACTGGTTCCTGGCCGACCTGGCAGCGGTCTTCGCGGGCGTTGGCTCAGTTCCACTGAGCGAGGCTCTGGGCCTCTGGGCCAGATGGGACGATTCTACTCCGTTAGATCATCGGCCTCTGCATGCCGCCTCGTACTTTCTAACAGGTTGAAAAGAGTACCTGGAGCGGTGCACATAAAATGCGAGAACACGTAACCAAGCGCCCTATTCTTGTCTGTCTTGGTGTTTGCCCACAGTGCTCTGGAGTTACCTAGGCAGGTGATCGGAGTTCCGATGGCTGTGGATGCCAAGATCAAAAACTCGCTTGTGCTTTTTTGGTTCTGTCTATTCCGCCGCATCAGAGAATCCTCATGATTTCGGCACACCGCCCCCACCGACCAGGATTGGGATTTGGCAAAACTTCGTCCAGTAGTGGAGAGGCAGGGTTCGGATAGATGGGACTTGGAGACAGAGCAGGGTTACCGCAGCCTTCACTTGGCGTTCCATTTAAAGGAGGCTGTGGGTTGCGGTGAGAAGTTTCTGCTGGGATCCAAGATGCGACTCAAGCTTCAGCATTTCTTGTTTGATGTTTTTGACGTCCCTGAGATGCGAAGTGTTTCAAGCCTGCAGGTGTGAGCTTTCTGCTGTGTTCTGCGACGGATCGCAGCTTCCGAAGTATCTGGCGCTGCCCTCACTCAGGCCCGAGAGATGTCAGAAGTGCCAAGTGGTCAACTCCTAAACCCAGGCCCGACGAACTCTTGAAGCTCACTAGCGGTATTGTGCTTTTCTCGGCTTTTGTCCACATCCCACCTGCTTGCCACGTTTTTTCTCGGCCCTGACCTGCTGGCGTGGACCCTGCACAGATGTGATCACGTGTCCACCACCAACTTGCAAGTGGCCTAAGTTGCTTCACCACAACATGCTTTGCAATTTCCACGAGGTGGATCATCCTCCTGGACGGTGGCGAACATGCAGGTACCTCGGCGATGCATGGAGCATTGTCTGCTTGAGTCCAGCCTGTGACGACTGGAGCGAGAACAGCTCCCTTGTTTAAGCATTCCGTGAAAACGTCTCCAGGCGAGAGCTTGGAGGGCTCGTGCCACATCGTTTCGATGCCCGGCTGCACGCAACTTCAGGATTTCATGAAACTTCCATTTCAGTTCAAGTCTGCATGATGTGCTCTTCTCCTGTGAGTGTTGGTCGGCGGATTGATGTAGGATGGACTCCTTGGCAGTCGCCCAGCCGGAGCTGCCCATAAAGGTCCGAGGACAGGAGGGGAGGGGTTCATCTGCGAGTCGGGGTCTGTGCTATCAAGAGGTCAAGAGGTGTGGACTTGTCCAACGATGCAGACACGACTCCGAGGGACGACCGGTGCACATAGTGTTTTGCCTGCATGTATTTCCAGTTTGGGACGCTTTTGCCTCCCAGGACCTTCAGACGTCCACACCATCCTCCACACATCGGGAACCACCGGTCTGCCCAAGGGTCTCCTGGCATGCCACCCAAGCTCCAGCCACAGGTTGACCCTCGCATATTGCTCGGCTAAGAAATCTATATTCACCCACACACGAACGTGCAAGCACAAAAGCCGAGTCTGATGTCTCTTCTCGTAACAGCAAGGTGTGGTCTACAGCGATGACCTCTGGCAGAAGAACATGGTTATGCTCATCTTCCGCAGAAAAGATTTTCGCGAAGTGACGGGGGTTGAAGCTACTGGCGATTACTAGGGTCAAAGTGGTTTGCAGGCTTTGAAATGGCCTGTTGGCTGTTGTGTCCGCTGGGTAGGGGCATCGAGAGTAGCTCTCAAGTCATATGCCGGCATCGACAAGCTGAGGTATCCTGGCCTCAATGTGGGTTTCCGGACCGCAAAAGTTCGCAAATGCAAGAGTTGTTTCTGCTATGCTGAGCTGGGCAGAAGGGGCTCGTTAGGCCAGGTTCTCTGCAATCGCAGGGCGTAGACCAATCCCCGACAGGCTACTCGTACATGCCGCTCGCCTACATCACGGACCGTCACACAGTTGCTTGGCTGAGATGTGCGTGGCATGGTACCGTGGGTTGATGAAGCTTTGCATCCTTGCCTTGCAACACCCTTGCGATGGGTCTTGCGCAGGTGTACACAGCACTCTGGAATGGTGGACGCGTAGGAATCCGAACACCGGGTTCTACCGATGCGGCTCGGTCGGACAAGTCTGCGCAGGTAAGGCCGAGAACCTTTCTAGGTGTTCCGTTTATGGGATTCGACGGAGAGGCTGATTTCCGAACCAAGGAAATCTTTCGTGACCTCCAAGCTCTGCGGCCAACGGCCACTCGACGTTGCACTTCAGGCCAATTATCAGCGGAGTTGCACCCGATAGCAACATTTAAATTTAAGCCACTGACTCTTGCGGAGTTGTACCCGAGTGCTTGCCTTCGTCCAGGGATCACAGCTTGACAGAAAAGCTCACCTGTTGAGACCACATTCTGTGGACCATCCTGTCGATGCGCCTACTATGGAGGTAAGCTCCACGGCACAACAGGCAAACAAAAGAATCCGAAAGGTTCTGAAGGGCGTGCCCGCCTTCTGGGAGAGAGTGCAACGGGCGGCGCGGCTGGTGCAGGCCTCTCAGCACAGAAGGGCTGGCTTCCAAGCCTATAGCTTCACAGGTTCATGCTTCCAGGTAGCGACGGCTTCTTGGTCTCCAGGATCCTGTGCAAGTCTGTAATGGTCTTGGTGATGATGGTAGCTTCCAAGCCATGATCGGTGTGGTTTCAAGTTTGCAGAGTCCTGAGCACGCAGGCTTTGAAGAGCTTCTTGGGGAACTATGCCCGTTTTCATTCCACCAGGATCGGTCGCTCCACTTGCTGGGTGGGCGCTGCCGAGTGTTGCGACTCGGTTTTGAAGCGTACAATATATGTGGTAGCAGGCCCGAAGGCTTTGAATTCGGGAGCGGAGCCTCTGGAGGGCCCGTGTAGGGCTGCAAACGGGCATAAATGCAGCTGATTTCTGAGTTGAATAGCACTTGATGAACTCAAGGCAATTTGCCCTCTTGCAGGAGTTGTAGGGCTCGAGAGTCAACTCTCCATGAGAGAGCGCAGCCATGGTAGTAGTGAGCTCGAGGATATGCGGCGCGGGCGCGCTGGATGCTGGTGTGGCAGACTGGTGACTGACTTAGGAGAGTTCTCTGTGCGTGAGTCTAGCATCGACCTTGAGTTCCCACATCCGGAGCTTTCCAACTGCCATCGCCCTTTTTCTCTTTTCCCTTTTTTTGTGTATCTTGCGCTCTGTCTCTGTCTCTCTCTCTCTCTCTCTTTCTCTCTGTCTCTCCTCCCTTTCTCTCTCTCTCTCTCTCTCTCGGTCTCTTTGTCTTTCGATGTACGTATGTCGTGCACGCATTCTGTGGGAGTGTGGCGACCCGGATTCCCACAGTCCCGGTAGCGGCAAGCACAACAGTTTCTCAAGAGACTCCCCTGTCTCGTCAAACCTTTGAAGTCCTCCTCAAAACCCCTGGAGGTTTCGCAGCTGTGCGTTAGACACTGGCCCTGTGGAGTTCCTGGAGATGTACGGAGGATTCACGATTTTTTGTTGGGCCTTGTGGGGGTGTGAAACCTTGTGAAGCCCAGCACAAGGCATGCATGGGCAGGCACGGAATGCGGCAACATCGCGGTCAATCGAAGGATTAGCAAGGACATCGAGTACAAGGCGCACATTCCTGCGTGCTGAAGTTTCTCACACTCTGAAGCAGCCTCTCTGGGAGGTGCTGCCGTACGAGGACATGGAGCCCGGCTGCGGCGAGTTGGTGGTGAAGAGCTTCGGTTGCCTTGCAAAGGAAAAGATGGAGTCAGGACCCGCAGCGCAAAACTCTGTCAATCTGGGGGCACATCAGGTGTTTTATTTTGGTCCTTACCGAGCTCGCCCACATTTTGATCTCTTCCTAAGGACAGGAAGCAACATGTTCTCATGCTACTACAAGGACTGAAGATCATGGCTCATATCGGTTGTGGTGGTCGGCGTCGTCCTTGTCCTCTGGGTCTTCGTGTCCTTTGTCCTGGTCCCCGTCCTCTTGAGGGATGGGTTAGTGGTGAATATGAGGAGGAATAGGATGCAGATAGGGGCACCGCAGTATTATGTATGCATCGTCGTAATCACAACAGTACTCCCGTTGATCTAGTAGTACTAGTACTAGTAGTACCAGGAAGTGCCAGTAGTGCTAGTAGTACTGGAAGTACTAGTAGCACTAGTAGTACTAGTAGTACTAGTAGTACTAGTAGTACTAGTAGTACTAGTAGTACTAGTAGTACTAGTAGTACTAGCAGTACTAGTAGTACTAGTAGTACTAGTAGTACTAGTAGTAC
>BGNK01000267.1:173400-195719 GCA_003297005.1 Symbiodinium sp. clade A Y106 | reverse complement strand
AGTCCCGATTGCCCCCATGACGAAAGTGCTGTAAATACCGAGTAAAACGGATGTGTGTTACAAGAGTATGTAAAAGGGGTAGTTGGTAGGGTGTTCAAGTTGTGATGATGTTCGTTGTGAAGATGATGACGATGGGTTAACGCACCAGGTGGAGTGCTTTTAAAGACCGAGTAAAAAAGCTTTCCCCCAACCAATTTCGAGTTTTCGCTGAAAGCCCTCGCAAAGGCAAAAAGACAACGTAGCAAAGTCCAGAGGTAAGCTTGGCAACTATATAAGANAAGACCGAGTAAAAAAGCTTTCCCCCAACCAATTTCGAGTTTTCGCTGAAAGCCCTCGCAAAGGCAAAAAGACAACGTAGCAAAGTCCAGAGGTAAGCTTGGCAACTATATAAGATGGCGACGTCACGAAAGTACTGTAAATACCGAGTAAAATGGCTCTTCCGGAGATGTTGTTCGGGGTGTCGGCGAAACAATGTCGTCATCATTCTTCCCGCACACCCCCACCACCCCCCCAAAAGCAAGTCCAGAATCGGATGCTGGAGTTTGAAAACTCGCAGGTGAAGTTTGAGGCTTCATAAGATGTTCCTACATGACGAAAGTGCTGTAAATACCGAGTAAAACGNTCGGATGCTGGAGTTTGAAAACTCGCAGGTGAAGTTTGAGGCTTCATAAGATGTTCCTACATGACGAAAGTGCTGTAAATACCGAGTAAAACGGATGTGTCTTAGAAGAGTATGTAAAAAAGGTAGTGGGTACAGTGGGGGGGGGGTGGCTAGTACTACTAGTACTAGTACTAGTACTAGTACTAGTACTAGTACTAGTAGTACTAGTAGTAGTAGTAGTAGTAGCTGTAGTTGTAGCTGTAGTTGTAGCTGTAGGTGTAGTAGTAGTAGTAGTAGTAGTAGTAGTAGTAGTAGTAGTAGTAACCCACTTCCTCACGGAAAACACCCATGGGGTATGCTCGAATGGCTGCTGCTACACATCTTGCAGTACTGAGTATTCCATTGATGTTGACGCTGCCACTTTTCGCAGCCGTGAGCCTTGTCGAGGCATGGAGGTAGATGCCAAACGTGCTCTGAAGTAGTTCTGATACTCTTATGGTACAGAAAAAATCAGCAATTGGAATGCCTTCAACCGTTGCTTACAGGGGCTTTCGGCCCGGACGGATTTTCCCGCCTGCATGTTTTTGAGAGTTAACGATACCTCTGCATTGGGTACAGCTCTCAATGCTCATCGACGCTGGTCAAGTCTAAGACTTGAACTAGCATGCCACGCAAAGACGTTCTCGAACGTTTGCGCTACGGAAGGAAGTAGTAGTAGTAGTAGTAGTAGTAGTAGTAGTAGTAGTAGTAGTAGTAGTAGTAGTAGTCGTGGTAGTAGTAGTAGCAGTAGCAGTAGCAGTAGCAGTAGCAGTAGCAGTAGCAGTAGCAGTAGCAGTAGCAGTAGTAGTAGTAGTAGCAGCAGCAGCAGCAGCAGCAGGAGTTAGTAGTAGTAGTAGTAGTAGTAGCAGCAGCACCACTCTACGGAAATGGCAGTTATCATCGGCAGTATCATGCAAGTCGGGCTTCTGTCGATGTCGGCAAACATCATGTGTCGGTCCGCAGCGCTGCGTTTTGTGAAGGACCCAGATCGAACTGCAGCTGCCTTCACGGAGGCCTTCGGTGCTTTCAGAGCAGTGCTGCCCGCGTACAGAAGCAGATGTCGGTGGATTCGTTTGAGATATTCTTGCCTCCACGGCCGCACCTGACAAGGTAACCCTGCGAAAAACCACGCCATGCTTGCAGGACGGCTTCTACAAGATCGGGGACCTCGTGCGTGTAGAGGGCGATCAGCAGCTTAGCTGAGTTTCCAGCAAGGTTCAGCGTTAAATTCAGAGGAGCCAGCGGCACTAAGCGGCACAGCTTGCTGAGCTCAGGATCGAAGTGATCGGTCGTGCAAAGAGCTCCATCAAGCTGGCGACGGGCAAATGGGTCTTCCCGGAGTCCTTGGAGATGGCCTACAGGCCAAGCAGGGGAGCGAAGCGGAGGCCTCCAGCGACCCCCACCCCTGGGCCCTGCTTGCCCTCACGCAGGACAGAGCTAGATGCCGAGAATGTCCGACACGTTTTCGTTCACGGCGACCTTCACCACGACTCTTTGGTCGCGGTGGCCCGGACCAAAGCTGCACATGTAGGGAAGACTGCGCAACGTTGTCGCAGCATGTATCCTGCGAGGAGGGGTAGGGACGCTTGACAGAGTTGACGAGGGTTGGCGGGTAGTGTATTCGGTCCTTTTGCCATGTGCTCGTACCCACCTGCACGTCTCCTAAGCGGTCGAGAATGCTGTGGCATATCGCACTGCCACTGCCCGCATGCTTGGCGCTGTCCATTGGACGACACAGGTAGTCGACGCGGAGTCGAAGAACTTGGACGCTCGATCATTTCGGAAGCTTGTAATCGCCACGGGTCTTTGTGGAGCAACCTTAAATTTGTGTTTGGAGTTCATCTTCCAGTATTGAACTTGAACGCTAGATGACATTTAGCAAGCCAGCAAAAACAGCAAGTCGTGTTTGCAGTTGCGAGCGAAGACTGTGTGATGCTGTGCTGTGCGGGCGTGGGGTCGGGGGGGTTGTAGGGTGGCGGTTCAACGCAACAGCTAGTCAATTAGTTGGAGTCCCTCACCGCTGAACATATCTCGGACGGACACAAGGATTCTGACAAGGATGGGTAAGGTCCGGTGGATGTGCTCCTGCGGACAGCATTAGTCCTGATGCAAGGACACCCAACAGCTGCTGCAAAAGCTGCGCAGCTGCCGCCCTGCACCACTGTGCGCGGTGCCCTTTCTTGTTGCTTCCTTTTGATTGCAAAGTCGTGAAGGTATTGGAGCACAAGGGGCAGCCGGGTTAAGGATTGAACAAGGTGGAGGCCTGTCAGACAAGATAAATTGGCTTTCAGCAACCGTGCTTCGAAGTTTTCGTTTAAGTACGACATCACGATTTCTAGAGCAGGTGCTTCTCGCCCACGAGCCGTTCTCGCAAGAAGCAAGAACGCTGAACGGGACAGGCATCGGCAGAGCATGTAGTTGTTTGTTTTATGCATGTGTCGTGTGCATGGCAGTGAAGCTGGGCATAGACAACAAGACTGGCAATCACGCTTCTTGCCTGCTAGACTCGAAGCGGATGGTAGAGGAATGATCGTAAGTAGCCGCATGCAAGCAAGAGAATCCCTGATCTCTTATGACATACAAGTATGAAAGGCTCCTCACAAGATCAGGGCAAGGGCAGCTAGCAGCAGCTGATAGTGACTGTGTTTTGCTCGACTTCATGCGCTATGTCACTATGCTTGAGTCGCACCAGGGAAGCTGGACAGAAAGTGCCTTCTGTCCATATATGGAGCTGCAATCGAGGAAGAGCTGCAGAGGCCCGTGCCTGTTGAACGGTTCAGTGAACACTTGTTGACAAGACAACGTCTGCGGCAAGCAGCCTGTTCAACAGGCCAGGGTCTTGTTTGTAGGGCAGAAAACACCGAGTGAGGTGATTGCATGGCCGAACTCTGCGGGCGGATTCGTCAAGTAAGACTGCAAGCTGAGCAACTTAGCAGCGTAGCCATGGGGACTAAGGGGAAGTGTGTCGGACATCACTGGTGAAGGACCCTCAAAAGCACATGAAACAACCACGGACCACATCGCGTCCGAGCCAACTCGCAGGAGTGCCGCTACTGCCGCGCGAGCCTCCCTGGGCGAACTGGACGCGGCCAAGAGCTTCAAGACGCGTTCCGGATGGAAGTTGCTTTGGGTGTTTGGGTTTAGGGCTGGGCCCGGGGAAATATGGGGGCCTTACGACATTCAGAGACCTCACGGCCGAAGTTAGCAGAGCCCGCATTCTACACATGGGGATGCTGCTTCTCCCTACCATGGCGCAGGCGGGGAGAAGAGCCTTTGTCCAGGCAGGGCGGAACTTCCCTGCAGGCGGCACGAATTGATCCTCGGCAAAGTTGGTGGTGTTGCTTGGAAAGCTGCCTGAACACGTTTGATTTTCTAGCCCCTCCCCTGCACTGCTAATACCATTGCCCCCGCTAGCAGAAAGACTGACGGGACTTTTTCCTAGATTGGTCCCAGATGGGTCTTCTGGAAATGAGATGTTCAAGTTCTGCTCATTGCGCTTGCATCTGATCCTATGGAAATACCATACCTTTCCTCTTGTGGTTTTCCAGAAGTGTTGCAGGAAATGTTCCCCGAATCAAGGACTGCAGTCCCAACAGTTAAAGCAGAACTGCACAAGTGCTGCAATACGGACGGAAGCGTACCAACCGCACGGAGAATGTGCAGGTAACCATGCACCGAGCAGGAGTCTCAAAACGTGCACGCGCCTAGGAGATGTTGTTCGATGCGTTCGGAAAGGATAGCTGCACCGAGCTTCATCCGTGCAAGCACCGGGTAACACGAACTTGCAGAATTTCTGATGCCAAATCGCTAAACCTTAAACCTTACCGGCTCAGACTTAGAAGATCGTCAAAAGCATCAACAACAACAACAGCTCCCCCAACGATGCTCATGCGCTCGACCACAGGTTCCGATTGGGTGCTTTGTCATGAAATGGCTCTGATTGGAACCAACAATACCGATGACGGTCGCCCACCGGCCTCCCCCACCTCCTCCGACACGATCACATGCAGCTCGAGCTTTCGTCGCACCCCCAAGTCTCAAGCTAGAGTTGAGACCCCAGACCCGATTGGAGATTACGAACACCGCGTGCATCAATCAAACTAGGAAGGCAGGGCCTCTGGTCACAGGCTTTCAGTTCTGCATGAAGCAAGCCGCGCCATCCTTGCATATTTTTTCAGGGGCAGCGTTCTAAGAGAGCAAAAAGCCTCATACATCGTCACCGCTGTCACGGTGAGCCCCTGTTTGGGCTGTTGCCTCCCAGGCACGGCTCTACCTGGAGTTGGGCGTCCCGATGACCCGGGCAGTTCAGCTGCTCCTAGGCTCTGTACAGAGTCCTAGAGCTACGGGGCTTTCTAGGAGTCTGCAAGTAGGAAGGGGACTGGTTTCATATGACAAGAGAAGCAGGGAAGATTTGGAGTTTCACTTCTGAGTATCCACAGCAGTGCTGGAGTTGTCGAGCAACGTGGATGTTTGACACTATGTTTGTGCGTGTATTTGCGAGTAGCAGCACAAGGAAGCTTCCAGATTGAAAACGGGAGTTGCGGTGCCGAAGACAGTGACACAAGCACGTAAGGACGCACAGAGACAAAACAGTGCCACTCCCCCAAGCCTCAAATGTCCTGGAGGTTCTCATCACCCCTTCGTAACATGGCCCGCCCCGGCGCCCATGACTAGCACCAGAGCAGATCATGAATTTCATAACTTGTGCAAGCACCCAGAGCCACGGTTCTGGCCTTTGGGCAGCTGCGGAGCTCCCAGAGGCTACTCTCGGACGAGCCGCTTGACCACGTCCGGTCGCAGTTGGAGGAGGCCGGCAGCCCGGCAGCCCCCAACCCGCAATGCTTCAGAGGTGCCAAAGCCAGGGACACAACGGGACGCAGTTACAGTCAAACCATAGCAGCGCTCACATAAACCTGAAGCCAAAGCCAAGACTAAGACAAGGTTGTTGAAGCCAAGCTTAGCTGGCTGAAGTTGGTTTGAGTTCGCTACGAAGCCTGGATCTTCATCAGTGCATCCCCAAGCATCAAGTGGCTCAGCGAGTTGGGTTTCAGACACCCTCGCACGATCCAGGTGGATGCCATGGCGGATTCAAAGCTCGGACTGCCGAAACCGCAGGCCCGGAGTTGACAGCGAGTTGAGCATGTGCAAAGGCAAGACCTTACTTGACGGGCCTGTCTTGAACAAGCGAGTTTGTGTGGATTTGGAGTGCATCACATGCTCTGCAACTTCGCCAGAGGGTGGAGAGTACACCAGCGTCCTGCGAGTCCCGGCCAGGCGCGAAAGTGTCAAGAAGGCTTGGAGTACACGCTGCTCACAGGCAACCTCCGTTTCTGCAGGGTAAGGTTTCGGAGGTTCGTGGCGATGGGGTTCCCTCCGTTGCCAAGGAGGCCGGATGATGCTGTCAACTACTGTAGGAGGCACTAGAGGAACACGGAACACCCATTGAAGGGCGGGTCACCCGTGGACAAGGCTCCCAACGCTCCTTGCACTTGCGCACGAAGCCCGAGAGCGCGGGATCCCCAGTCGCCGTCGCCAGGTGGCACCGGCATGATCGGGCGCTACATCCTGGCGGAGCTCTTGGAAAGGAGGCTCCAGAGCACAGAGCCCCCCGTGAGCGTGAGCAACGCGGGAAGCATCAGGAGACCGGTGCTTTGCCTCGTGCGCGCGGCTTCGGCGTCTCGGTTCTCCGGAGGGAAACCCAGGGTTATCCAGGGTTCAGGGTTGCCGGTGCGCCACGCAGGGCAGGTCTTGTGTCCAAGTTCAAGCGGAAACGGGCTCGGGGGGTTCAATGTCATGCTGTATGTCTTCACACCTGGGCACATGCTGGTCAAAAGCTGTCGACAAATGGACAAACAGGCTTGTTGAAACCCCAGTGTGTCTTTACCGCTCCCTTAATTGGAGGAAGGGGGAGTTTCAGCCTGAAAAGACTAAGAGATGTGCTTGTGCTGCGAGTAGGATTCTGTAGAGAAAGGATGACCTTTAAATTCGTGTCGTGTATGCTTGTGGACGAGCCTGTCTTGCAGTACTTGGGCAAAGCAAGCCCTGTCTTGGAAGAAGAAGCCCGTCGCTTCTGCTTGGAGTGCTCAGGAGCAGCAGGGGCGGCAGCGACTGGCCCAAGCGCTGACGCAGTGCGGTCGCTACCGGCCAGAATGGCCGGCACCCCTGCTTCGGGCTCATGCTTCAGCGTGAAGGTTTGAGTGATCAATCACAAGGTGGTAAGGGCTCAGCCGGCGCAACGTCAGCAGTCCGACATGTCTTGAGGGCAATCTTTCTCCGAGGTGGCCGCAGCTCGTGGTGTCGACGGCCTCTCTGGCCAAGCAACCTGGTGGACTTACGGCCAGAGCAACTCCCTACTTCACGGCCTTGGTCTTCTTTTTCTGGGCCCATCGGCCTCACACTTTCATCGCCCAACCGATTTCCGAGTTTCCGGTCTAAGTGCTGAAACACCCGTGGTGTGTCCTACGGCCAACGATCCAACATGTGAAGGTTGAGCAAGTGAATGTTCCCAGGCCCTTGGACCTGAGCCGGTCGGTCAAAGATGTCATCCATGCGGCTGCGAAGGCCGGTATGAGGGACTTGAGCGGCATGTGCATCGAGCGTGTCAAAAGAAGGGCCGCGAGTCTCCTTTTGGATTGGGCCGGGTGCTGTTTGCTAATGTGAAACAGTCGATGCCTTTCTTCTGACGTTTTCGCCGAGCTTCCACTTCCGACACAGTTCTTCGTTAAGTTGGCAAAGGCGCCACATGATGTTCTGCAGGTAGATCTGAAGGCACCTTATGCGGCCCACAGAGCTGCAAATGCCGCTGGCTGCAGTTCAGGGTAGCTGTGGATGCGAGCAGATCTTCAGGAAAGGGGCAGGGCCGGGCAGGGCCAGGGAGTTCGACATGTGTGGGCACGCTCGTGGCTGGTTGCGGCTGACTCTCATGGTTGGAATCCATCTCAGGTGCTTGGTACCTTCAACGTGCTGAGCTATGCGGCGACGGCCGGGTTGGCTTGACTTGTGACGCGTGCTGTTTAGAGTCCCCAAACAAGAAATTTCTCAGTATTCAGTTTGGCATTGTGGGCCTGCCAGTGCTGCACCGTAGTCAGAGAGGCAACTTCTGACTTGGGGGTTGCGGTTGAACCCTTGCACCCTGAAGTGAGACTTCAGAAGGGCTGTTGGATCCAAGCTTCCGCAGGTTGGCGCTAGAGTCATCTTCGTTTCCACGACGGATGTTTACAAGGACAAGGCCCAGGCCGCCGGGGTCCTGCGTCGATCTTGTCTGGAATGCTTTGCTTCAGGCCCGTGCCATCCCGTGTCCCGTGCATGCTGTCTGCACATGGAAGCCCGTCGTCCTTGCGCTCGAGTGGCTCCCCTCTCTCTGTGTCTCGCTTAGGCCTAGTAAAGGAAGCTCCGAGGGTCCCCTGTCTCTTGCAATGCGCTTCAAAGATGTAGGCGGATGCCTGTGCCGTAGAGCCGGTGGAGGAGGCGCGAAAGGAAGCTTTTGCCATTCATGCTGAGCAATGCTGGTTCAGGGGTTCGTGCCCGAACCTTGGCGAAAGATCTCGGACTTGGGAGGTCCTCAAAGACGCGAGGCATGGCTATGCAGCATCCAAGGCCCCCTGTCCACAGAGATGGAGCTGGGGGTCGGGACTCTCGTTGTTCACTTCAGCCTTAGGCCTCAATATCGAGATTTAGAATCACGCGACAAGCTTGGAGTTTGACGTCATGCTTGAGCTTAACAACTGTGGTGCGTGCAAGTTCCTTGCATTATTCTGGGTGTCGCAGCCTTTGTTGTGCTCTCTTACACCTGAAGAAATGGTGCAAAACTTTCCCAAGGCGGTTGGGGAGGCTCTCGTCGCCCAGGCCCTGTGCCAAGGCCACATGTGCATCTGAGGTGTGTGTTGGAAGGCTTGGGTAAAATCCGGATGTTGAAGGCTGCCCCAGGATCGGAAGGAGAAGTTCAGGCTCTTCCGTTCAGTTGGAAAAAGTTCAATCTCACTAGCCCCTGCAGATGCATCTCAGCACTGCGAACCGTCGCCATTTGGGGTCCCAAGACGTTCGAGACCCAAGCGGCAAGAGGAAAGCCTCTCTGAGGGTGCATCTAGACGGCGACTCGGCCATGCCGCTGCCTCAGTTCCGGTTAGAGCCTGCAAGACTCGACTGCAAGACTGTCGGCACTGTTGTGATCAGCTTTTGAGGCTCGCTGCAGACGGCAATGCTCGAGAGGTGCTGGTCGCACCACCCCAGGAGACTGGTCACTGGTCGCGCTTCTTGCCCTCATCGTGCTGGGGTTGCGTTCTTGCACGACACAGATGACAAGGCCTGCGATGCACCCCGCGACGTCCACCAAGACTCGCCGCCCGCAGGACACCGGCGACCAGGAGCCCAGCCGCGACAAGGTGGGAGCGAGAGGAGCGAGAGGAGCAGAAGTCTTTGCCACGAGGCTTGAGCGGCTTGAGCACACCCGAAGCCTAGGCCCACGCAGTCCATTTTGTACAGCTCGCCCGAGAGAACCTGGCTCCCTTCAGCATCAGCCGGTTGCTTGCTAAATTGGAAGCTCATTGCGTTGGGATTGATCCCGTCGTCTGCAAACTTGCGAGAACTCCTTGGCCCGAAGGCGCAGTGCCGGTTCTGCCTAGAGACGGGTGGCTGGGCCGGAGCAGAGTGCAACTGGAGGAGTCGAAACGAAGTTTCAGCAGGCACAGGTGAGGCAAAGCAACCCCAACCTTAAACAACATCGAAGCTTGCATGAAAACCCGAGTCGCGGCCGACATTAAGCAGATGTCTCACAGAAAGGTATTTAGGAACTCAGATAGCAGCAATTTGCCCTGTAGTGTTCTGAGGTGGCGATGACTTGATCGCACCCTGCATGTGCAAAGGCCGGAGCATGTAACCAGACAGCTGTAGTGCTCAGTGCCCTCGATGAGAAGGTCTGCTTACGTTACGCGACGTGATGACAGCGTGAGTGATGCTGGTGTCTGCAGAGGCCACTCCAAATGGGTACATCGCCGCTGTCTGGACAAGTGGCGGTCCGAAGGCCGTGGCGTCAGAAGCTGCTTGGAATGGTCTGTGCTGAGTGCATTGAGCCAACGGCCCTTCAGTCGAAAAGGCAGTTGTATCTGCTGGCATGCCCTCTTTGCATCCCCGATGACCGGTCGCACAACCTTCATCGTAGCCAAGGCTTCACACACTGCCCCACCTGCCATTTCGCGACACAGCTGCAGCTAAGATCTTCAAAGATGGATATATGGAAAACACCTATCTCTGAAACCTGGGGCTACCGTTGAATTGCTCTGTTTGATTCACCGTCTCTCGCGAGTGCTTTCACGGTCTCATGATCCTGTGCTGGCAGCAAGCAGCGAGACTTGATGATGATCATCGTATATCATATCACAGTATGTTTTGATTATATATTATAATACGTTTTGCCATGTTAGATTATAGTGTTTCGTGGTTGAGCTTCTCGCCCAGCCAGGCACAGCGGCATGGCTTTGTCTGCAGTAGGATCCAGAATTGAAATGGATGTGTCCTCGGTAATTGCAGATCCTGCATCTCTGTGCTGCGCATTTTCAGCTCCGAGGCATATCTTATGGAGCTGAAGAGAGCGCCTACCGAGACGGAGCAGTTCCCGAGACGCAAAGAAAACACAAGTTTTGTTGGTTGCATAAAGCAAGGGTTGTCGCTGTCATATTTCACTCAGGTGTGTTTCAAGCTCTGGTTGCCAAACTCCTGGCTTTGGGTTTACCTTGGTGACTGTTAGCAGCAGAGGCTGCAGTAGCAGCAACAGCAGCGCTGGAAGCAGTGGTCTCATAGCAGTAGCTGCGGTGCTAGGTATGGTCCGTGCAGTCTGCAGTCTTGATGGTACCAGTGGTAGTAGAAGCATAGCAATGACAATCCTGGTGTTGATGATAGAAACAACGGCTGACTCACGCCTGGAGTCTCAAGCGCCGAACTTCTCTGACTTGTGTTTCTGTTTGTCCCCATGCAAGGTGCACGAAGCAGGGCAGTGGCAGCAGTACTGCGCTAGGTTTGGTTGCGTGCTGTCCGAGGCACATTCGCGAGCGGCGCCGTGCCATCCTGCGAAGAGCGGCATCACGACCTTTTTCAGGTTGAACGGGTTTGGGCTTGAAGTTCTTGACAGCAGAAGCCACTGGGTTTTGCGGGATTTTGATGCGGAAACCCCCGAAGGTGTGACTTAGGGCTTTGGGGATTTAAGGATTTTGATCTTCGGGTTTCGTCGGGACCAGAGGATGCTCAGAGACTGCAAACGATGCGCAAAGGTCGGCCAGTTCTTCCTCGGGGCAATTCTGGTGCAGGTCTTCGGACTGGGTGTTTGGTCACCGTGGTCAGCTTTTCATTCGTGTCTTCGGCTGTTTCTTTTCAAAACGGCACGGGCCGCCGATTCTGTGCTCAGATTTCTGCCTTGATTGCAGGTTCTGCTTTGCCTGGTGGCATTTCTGATCAGGCCAGGCCAGGGTGGTCAAAGATGTGGCACATCATGCAGCATGTCGAAATGTTCTCGCTTCCGAAACCCGGTGTCTCGCGGGCAAAGCCGTTTTTCTGAGGCCTCGGCAGTTTGTAACGTGTGTCTCGAGGCCGTCCCGGCGGTAGAGCAGTGCCTGTGTTCCAGTCTCGACCCTGACATTGGAGCCGAAACGTCTTGAGGCTTGCAGATCTCCGAATGGCTTCTCAGAAATCTTCTCCGGGCAGAGAGACGTAGCAGCTGTGGGTTGCAAAAACCCCTTCGTGCAGGCTTTGCGACCCGAGTTCGGAGCTTGTGCGCCTCATGCCGTTCTTCACACCGCTGCTCCCGGATGAGGCCGTCATGCTGTGGATGTTATCACCAGGGTACGAGATGCAGGAAACTGGGATGGTTTGGGATTCCTTCATGGACAGAATGCCCCCCAACTACCCCCACTGCACTGCCTCGAAGCCTCCGCTGGTCCCCTGGAGGATACCCGCAGCTACCTGGACACCTTCCGTTTTCACAAATCCACCTACTACTTTGCCCGCTGTCCCCGCAGTGTCAGATTTTCTTGGGCTTCGGCGGGTTTCGCTAGGGTGGGCTGAAGCTGAGGTGATAAGCCAGCTTGTTCTCCTGTTGGTGCTTGTTCGGGTGTCTGGACTGGTCGGGTGCCTGCGTTCTTGGCGTTCATGTGCTGATAGAATCCCGATTCTACGGCAAACCCTCAACCCCGAATCTATTCGGACTGACTATCCTCGGAAGCGCTTGTTGCATTCCTGACGCTGGAGCCTAGGCATCGCTGGTCCTCTCGCTTGCAACAGTCGGTGTGGTGACTGTGCTGCTATTCCACATTGGGCTTGCGAAGGATTTCGGCTGCTTGTTTCGGGATAGGTCAGGGTTCATGCCATTTTCCGAATTTCCGGAAAGGCTCCGCATCTTGTCGCTGTGTTGGATATACTTTTGCTTTGACGTCATGTACGGCTCTGTTATTATTGTCCTGTGGCCTTAGCATCTGGACGGCCGGCACCGTTCAACCGTGGCCTCCTCGGGATCATGCAGAAGAACCTGCAGAAGTCTCTTCATCACCAGCGAAGACGCATGGAGTCGCAGGGGGGTTCCCTCCTGTGCCGTGGATACTTATTGCAAGAGGGGCTGCCGTAGATCTTCGGGGCTTCCTCTCCTGACGTGGGCCACGAAGAGGTTGCCCTGGTGTTGTGCAATGAACGGAATAGCAATAAGTTCCACTATCAGCTGTCGCTGCCTTGTTCGCCGCTGCCAACTTCACGGGACATGATCTGTTGGCATATGGTCTCTAAGTCTCGGACGCAGGAAAACGCCAGCAGGCCATGCAAACGTCCTAGCTGCATCCACCAGAACGCAGTTGTGATGCTTGTTGCGCTTATTGCTGACTGTGTTGCAGGTGTCTCATTGCATAGCCTGGCAGTAGCGAAGGATGGCTTCCCTACATGCGTACTATGTTGCACTCACATAATGGATGCCGTTCCACGTCCTGACAACAATCGTGCATGCAGACATCGACGTGCCTGCCTGGAATTTGCGATTGCGGCAGCGGGCAGAACTCAATTATCGTTGCAGAGAAGTTGGTGATGACGATGCCAATGAGTGTGACCTCATCGCACCGAGAAGACCGAATTTGTTTTCCACCGACACGGCGGGCTCGTGAAGAAGGCCGGTGAGACGGGAGTCGTCGGCAGTTATCGGGATGGCAGTGTCACTTGGACAAGCCGAGGGTCCCGACTTCAACATCGTGTCGGAGACATGTCTGGGATTCCGAAGGAACCCGGGGCGATTGTCATCATCACGTAGTGTCGCATCCTATTGCCCAAATCGGCTGTCGGGTTTCACAACATGTTTTTGAGAATACATGGTCTTGGGCAGCGTGAGGTGGTCAGCATCATGGCCTGCTGCAACCTGTGCAAGCCCAGCATGGTGACCGATGGTGGCTTCGTCCCGAACTATGTTGCCGGGTCTTCATTGTGTTGATTTGAAATAGGGGTCAGAGGTCGAGTTTCTGAGAACGGGAGTAAAAAGAACGACATATTTGGTTCTTTCGTCTGCTGGCGCGGGCTGTGACAAGGACCAATGCAGGCACTGCAGACGCAGCATCCCATCACCACGTATTATCAGATGCTTGGCAGCAACTCACATCATCGTAGAACCTGATGTATACAAAACATGCAATGCTTCCTTTCGCTGCGCCCATGGAGGTGATAAGCGTCACTGCTCTAGTTCGTGCCGACCTCTATGTACAGAGTCCTCCAGTACAATCCATCCGGTGTCCATCGGGCCGGTATTGATTTACAGGGATCTGCAGCTTAGGATGCGGGCCTGCGAGGATTGTGCCTAGTCTGCACAAGTGGTGCTTGCTTCCACTTGCGTTCTGATGTACTCTCCTTTCAAGGCTGTGAATGTTGCCTTCGCTGTCAGGGCAGGCGTGGTGCTCTGGTTCCTGTAAGCCGGGTGCAGCTTCACATGATGGAGGAAAGCAAGAGGAGCAGACCAAGAAAAACTTGTGCTCCATGCGTTTCGAAGCCGCGCATTCCCCTTCACAGGCCTTGCTGCGACAGCTGCAACGACTGTCCAACTCCCAACCTTCCGACTTCATCGGGAGGCCGTATGCAGCGTAGTTTACAAAACTCCGATCATTCTTTGTGAGAATCCTTCCGGAAAGCAGAGGGGTTGGTTTGAGGGTACAGGGCTTTGTGGTGTTCTGCCAAGTGCTCCAGGCGGTGGTGGCGACAACAACAACAGCGGTGGTGCTGTGCTGGGTGTCATCGTGGCTCGATAAAATGCCTGGCCTAAGACAGAGGGCTCACCAAGTTTGCAAAGTGCTGAAAGGCTTTCCTTCCGTAGATTCTAACAATAATGTCATATTGTCAATGTGGGAGACCTGCACAGCCCAAATACATCCTGGCTTGAAGTTGAATTCACATGTAACAAGTTTGACAAGCTTCGTCTGGAGTTTCCCTCCTCATGATAGGGGCCCCCATAAGGGCCCTCAAGTCTGCGCGTGCGTGCAGCTCATCGCCATCGTCGTCCTCTTCGCGCTTGTCGGCTTCTTCTTTGCCATGGCGGTGGCTCGGATACCGGGGCACGGAGACATGCAAGCATAACACACACACACACAGATCCACACGTACACACTTTGGCAACCATAATGTCGACATTGAAACGAGTTCTAACGAATAGAAACAGTAGTCGTCATAATCGTCGACAAGCTGTCTTCGGCAGAATTGAGAAGCATACTCGCAGTCGCACCCACAAGCACTGCGCAGTGAGACCCATCATCGGAGTGCTACCAACAACCACAACAACAACAGCAACAACAGGGAGACTATGATGATAGCAATATCAACTGCATGACCAACAAATGTATCCAGTTGTAGCAATCATGCTGACAGCCAGCTATTACGCCGATAGCACTGCTGTTGCTCCTGCTTCAACCGCAACTACAGCTGCAACTACAACGCCGACAATGATGCCGACAACGAAGTCACCACCGCCTCCGCCGCCACCGCCACCGCCGCCGCCGCCAACAACACCAACACCAACACCAACACCAACACCAACAGCAACAGCAACAGCAACAACAACAACAAAAACAACAACAACAACAACAGCAACAGCAACAGCAACAGCAACACCAACAACAATGTCTACTTCCTCTGCTGCTGCTGCTGCTACTACTTGCGCTACTACCACTGCTGTTGCCTCTGCTGCTTCTGCTGCTTCTGCGAGTACCACTGCTACTGGTACTGCCACTGCTTCTGCTCCTGCTACTGCTGCTGCTGCTGCTGCTGCTATTGCTGCTGCTGCTACTACTGCTACTGCTGCTGCTGCTGCTTCTTTTTTTCGGATACTGGTACTGCTACTGCTGCTGCTGCTGGTACCGTTGCCGCTACCGGTACTGCTACTGCACCTGTTGCTAGTACGATTAGAAAGGTATATAGTATAGCGTTATCATATTAGTATTGTTAACCGTGTTGACAAGGAGCCATGATAAAAGTCATAGTCACAAAAGGCTAGTAAGGATGACAAGCACAGTGCATCACCACCAACCGCCACCTCAGTGAGGCCTTCGTGACCTGGATGCAGAAGGTCTGGTCCAGATACCTGGCCCTGAAGGCCTTGCAGCCTTGCAGCCGAGGGCGGAGCCCTTGGTCTGAAGAAGACTTTGCGCCTTCTTGGCAGGAGCTGCGGGCCCTGACAGGCGAATACATCGTGAAGGACCCACCGACCCTCCGCCTTCCGTGCTAGCAACGAGTTAGGCGCAGAGTTCTTTACTTTACTTCCCCTGCGATGCGATTTCCTAGCATGACCCTCAAAGTTGGCTGTGCAAAGCTGCGACGTTTCCTGCTTTCGAAGCTGAGAGTCCACCCCCAGGTCCCGCCCCTTCTCGTGATCTTTGCGAGGACCTCTCTGAGTTGAAGCTGCCCTCGGAAGCGCCTCAGGACTGGAGCAGATGCAAAGCCCCCTTCCTCGCTAAAGGCCTAGGAGCCAGGACCCGGCACTTGTCCTCCGTCCGTTCCGCAGGCTTTCGATGTGGAGGCAGGCTCGGCGCCACCGCCGGAGGATTCCCGAAACCTGAACGCTGTTTGCAATTCTTGATTTGTGTTTGCATGCCACCATCTTGCTTGTGCGGGTGTCTCGTCCTTTGACCAGGAGGGTTCTAGTCTAACTGATTCGTGGTCTCCCTTCATGCTCAGGTTTCCGGAGAGTAGGCACGTTTTGCGGACTGGGTTACGATCTTGAATCTGTAACCCGAAGTAGCAGACATTCCTCCTGCAGCCTCAGCTCTGGATTGGAAGCCTCGAAGTAGGATCTGCATTGGGCTCCGACGCTGTCACCCGAGGCCGGCTGTTGCGTGCATGCGCACTGTAGTCTTAGGCAAATATGGTATTTTGTAGGTTCCTTTTAATACCTGGGAACATCTGACGTCGAGAATAGGTAGTGTCGGTGTAACATGATTGACAAAGACTGCAGCAGCGTGATGTCGTGAGACTGCCATGCAGCCGCTGATGCAGCACTGTGCGAAGGCATAACGTTTTGCATGAGCTAACATGCAGAACATGTCGGAATCGAGAGGTCTGTAAGAGGACGCAGCGAAAGGTTACACATGAGTTGTCTTGAGCCATGGAAGAAGAAGAGTACTGGCACGAACCAATGCAGGCGACCGATGAGTAGAGGCCCCAGAGCACAACACTCCCAGAGTCAAGTATTCAGAAAGCAATCTGTCGAAACAGTGTCCACAAGAGTACGCCGTGCCGAAGAAAGCCTAATCTTGGAGTCTTCCGAAAGCCAGCTTTCGAGACAGGTCTGTTTCTCTTTCTGTTTGCATGTAGCAGCATTCATTGCATGTTTGTACTGTACCTGGATTTCTTGGCTGAGATCGAAGTTGCTGATTTCCACGCTGCTGTGCGGGACGGCAATTTTCTGCGGGGCTGCCTGGTGTATAGCACCCTTTTGACACCGTCGTATTATTCCATTCCAAGCAGCACAGTGTTCTGAAGTCTTTTGGCCAAAGACTTCTTGGGTGCCCCATAGCCCATGGGGCCTTCCAAAGCCGACTTCGAGGCGAAATTTCCTAGAGTTTAGCCTAAACCCAAGAAGTTGCCCTAGGCCCCAGGCCATGGCTGTTTCTTAAGCCTTGGTCAAAGAGGGATTGCAAGTCCTCGGGGAGGTGCAGCGGAGCGTCCAGCAAGACCTGCAAGCAGTGTGGCTTGGCTGCCTTGGAGTTCACCGTGCCGGGTTTAATTTCATGGGCCTAACAGATTCGAACAGCTCGGCATTGCTGGGCCTCTTCCGAACAGCGGCGCAAGGTATGGCTACAACGCCTTCTGAGCCGTCGCGCAGAAAGCAATTACTGACCTGTGCTTGTGACCGATCCTTGTATTATCCGCGGGGCTAAGACTCGCGGCATCGGTCGCCAGAAGCAGGACATGATCATGAGTTTGTGCGGTCTGGCGGGGCGAAGGTGCGCACAAATGCAGAGCTACCACAGCCAGCTTTATGTTCTGTTGCGAACCCGGTAGCTTTCACCTCTGCCCGTGCTCCCGCACATGTGCATATCCTTCAGTTCATGTCCGGGTCTCAATCTAGCCGCAAATTTATCTTAGCAACTTTGCCGCCGGTTGAAGCTGACGAACGTTCTGCTACCACCTCCGGTGCGCAAGGTCACCCGAAAAGTCGGTTGGCCCATGCTGGCAGCTGTCTGCTCCACTTGGGAACGGATGGCGCAGCTTTGATTTCACACTTTTCACACCAGCAGTGGGCCAGGCTTTGACAGCCTAAATCAGGTCCGGATGCTTAGATGGCTGTCGGCTGCTGTTGGCAGCCTGAGGAAAGAGATAGAGTGCATATTCTTTTTCATGGGGTTCGGTTGGGCACTCGTACTTCGCAGCAGCGAGAACCTCGCAGTCTTAAGTTGATCTCACGGGGCGAAGGCTGCAAGTCTAAGCTTTCTTCGCGGTTCAAGTTGAGATTTTGCATTGTCGCCCCGCTGCCAAACACCCTGCACTTGGAAGCAAGACCGCTGCACAACAGTGCTTCGAACTCGAAAGCACTCCAAGAACAGAAGCCTCAAGTCTTGTCACTCGAATTAATTTTGCAGGCTTATCTGCCTGCACAGCGCGGCTTGGCATGGCTCCCTGACGATCACAGGTTGGTCGGAGAGGCTTACGAGTCCTCCGAGCCTGGTTTTGACCATCGTTTTCTTGAGGAAGCTTTCCGTCAGTGTTTGGCTTCCATGTGGCCCATTGCAGCGCGTTTTGCTAAAGAGACTGGGCTTGCAGGCTTGCAGAAGCTAGCATCCGGAGTGCAGCGGACACACACACACCATCACTGCAACGGAAGCTCAAGAGATTGTGCATCCCATCCCTCTTCGCCAAATGCCTGCTGAAAGGTTGCTGGGGACCGGCTGACGGGGCCTCGCGGCTGTGTTATCAGAGTAATGCAAGAGACGCAACGATTTTTCAACACGGCCTGTTCTTGTATCGAGCTCCACGGCTTTCCTCGAATGTTATGCAAGGGTCTCTTTCTCTGCTTAAACATGTACGCAATGCTACGGCGGTTTCCTTCAAGGGTAGACAGGTGAAGTGCGGAAGCCTTCGCTGTTTTCAATCTGTGAGGTATTGTTCCGCGACAGATTTCACCATGCGCTTGACGATCGGCTGCTTGGTGGCCAAGCATTGCCTCCGAGTCTATGAGCTTTGCGCGTACGGCTTCCGAGCAGCTTATACTGTTCATAGATCACAGCACATCAGAAGTCTTTTGGGAAGAGATGCGTGGGAAGCGCGACGAGTTCGCCCTCGTGTGCAGGGTTTGCTCATGCGCAGTCCTTCCCGCAGACGCAGGACGAGACCGGAATGTCCGGCTTCGTGGGTGTTCCGGTGCTGACTTTTCCCACATCATCCACATGCCATATAGTGAGGCACAGCGCGACATACAGCGAAGCTACGTTCAAGCTACGTTGCCGCAGGGTTTCTGGGTAGGCCACATGAAGCCACCGCTCTCAGAGGAGCACCACACGGCTGTGCACTCGCTGCCTGTCGATGTTGTGGCTGCTGCACTGGTGGATTTGTTAGTTAGAGCCTCGGCGATCGAGGAGGGAAGGCGGAAGGGTTGGGATGTTCTGAGCCTCTCATCAGAGGGAGTCGGCACAGGGCCACGAAAGGTGGTGGAGGAAGCACAGGCAGGCACTATACCCAATCCAAGGATTCGTCCGTGCAGGGGGCCGCCAACATCGTGCCCCTCGGCCGTCCTGCTCGGAAGCAAATGTCCCTTGAGGACATCAGTATGCACAATATCCAGTTTCCCAAAGCCTGCAAAGTCTTCGATGCTTCAACAAGCTTCCAAAAACGGGCACTAAGTCCCGCGGAATTTCCGCCAAGGCCCAGGGTGGTACTTTTGATGCACCATCCCTTCAACACCCTTTAAGGAGTGGCGCGCCCCTCATGCCCATGGCAGAGCTGCAGCAGTGGCTGCTTGATGGAACGTGGCTCCGGGTTTCACATGCCATGAGGTGTAGAGTGAATCCTTCGAAGTGCCTGGACATCGAGTTCGACGAGGGCCATGAGTTGTGCTTTCGCCTTGTGAGGCGATTCCAATACTATTGGACCCCATCCTAAAGTCCTAAAAACTCCAAGAGCTGGGGAGGCCCGAGTCGCCGAAATCGACCAAACTCCTCAGCACTTCTCCGAGGCTGCTTCGGTCGGAGATGCCCGAGTTCAGCCAATTGCTCGTGCTACCGTTCCCGGAGTGGATTCGAAAAGTAGAAGAAGAGGCCAGTTGCACAAGCCGGTGCTCGTACTTTGCTACATTTATCTTCTAAGCGAGTCAGTAGCATTTCACCCTGACTGGGATCCAGGGAGGTCCTACAAGGTAGGGTGGAGGGACCACCTGTTGCGGCTGCACTGGTTGTTGCTTTGGATTGTTCGACTGTTCTCATGATTGCAGCAGCCTTTGGCCATACAAGCGTGAACTTGACCGTGGATGCCTTCGACTGTGCGCTCTGTGCGTCTCGTAAGGCGCAGTTGTCCGCGTGGCCGGTCATCGGATGGGCAAAGGGCCGTGCAGAGTTTCCGGCCGCTTGCATCGCATGAGACGCACGGCTGTGAGGCTTTGGAGGCTTTTCATACGAGACTGACGGAAGCTGGGCCCGTTCCCATCTTGTGAGCATGCGGAGGAACTAGACCAAGAAGTGGCAGTGGCTGCAGATCTCCCCTTCCTTCTCTTTGTCTCTTGCAGGTTTTCAACACACGGTGCCCGGAGCTCAACGCTCCTTGGGCGCGGCAAGAGACTCTGGAAGGTGCAGTGGGGTCGAGGGAAGCCACGGGCGAGAGGGCCTTAGAGTGCAGAAGATTTCTAATATGCAGAGAGGAACTTTGAGAGGCATGGTCCTATAGCGGCTAATTGCGTTTTCAGACACGGGTGAGTTTCTGAACAGGGCTGTCAAGAACAGCAGGCACTGGATGGAATCAGGAAGGATCAGGAAGGCACACTCAGGAGCCCATTCGAAAGACGAAGGCCAAACGTCTGAGTCTGAAATGTGCCCCCTAACCTGGAGGTTTGCGCCGGGGCTTGGATGAGGACACGGCCTGGTCATGTGCACAATTCGTGGCTTCGGTGTCGTTCAGCAAACTTTGCCAGAGAGAGGCGACTGTTGCCTGCTGCAGAGAAGCAGGTCTTCTCACCTATTTCATCTTCTTTACCAGTGCTTCTGCAGACTGAGTGGAGAGTTTGTGCATGAGAGTTGTGATGCATCCACTGTCAATGAAAGCCAGGACTGTTTCCGAAGGATGCTCCGCTTCATCTTCGTTTCCGTGCCCTGCCACGAAAGCACCGGAGACTGCCAGACACTGCGTTTTTGTGTCCTATAAGCAGCTTGCTATAACGTCGAGGGAGTCTAGCGGGCTTCGGTTGGGAGTTTCACTCTTTGTTGCCCACGGAATTTGCGCACCAAGACTTCAACCTGAATCTCGGGACCCGAGCCTGGTCTAGACTCTAGACCTTGGCATGGACTCCTAAGGAAACCCCTTGCAGACCAAGCCGGTTCAACCAGCAACATGAGGCGTCCCTTGTACCAAAGTCACCGCGGCGGTCGCTTCGGGCAGTTGTGGCTGCTGCGCCTCGGATCTCAATGCGGTCGTGTGTTATTTCCTGATGCCGTCTTCTGGCTTCATGTCAGGGGTGGCCTGCAGCACTGCAGCAACGCTCCCGGCCGTAGGTGAAAAAATTAAGGCTGACTGGGCCACCAGGGCACTCCAAGTAGGACCGAATGAGGCCGTAAGTATTGGTTCAAGACATGTGCCACGAGCGCAGAGCAAACAGTCCGAGGTCAGAGCAGCTCGCGCCCTGCGGCTGGGGTACTGAGTGGAGACAGTTTGGCAGTCTGTGTGATCATCAAGAGGTGAATGCCTGGCGTCCACCACGCCGGCGAGCCTGCCACCGTGCAGTTTATGGGGAGCATCGCTACTCAAGAGTCCCGTTTGCCGCAAGCCTGCAAAGCGCTCCCGCTGCAATTCTGTTCGCATGCGGCGATTCGGCCAGCAGAAGCAGATTGCGGTGCATCAAACCAGGAACCATCTGGGGTCGGTGTATGACGACGGTCTATGGACGAGACAGCTTGCTGACAAAGCTGCAGCGAGCCGATCATGCCATTTTCCAACGATCGACCGCTGTGTTCGTTGCATTGCTTCGCTCACCTTTGGAAGAGCCAAAAAGGTTGTATTTGGGAGTCGACATGACAGATGTGACATGCATGACACTGCACGTGCCGCTTTGGCCGAGGTCTTCATCCGACAGCTGTAAGCTATGCCATCCTGGAGAGGACTTGTAGCGTCAACTGTAACCGCTTGCCCGAAGCCAGAAGCCAGTGTAGGGTGGCGAACGAATCCTTCCGAACAGCAAGAGGTGTCGTCCGCTGCAGCTGGCTGAACCTCAATACACCATAATGCGCCTACTCCTGAACATCCAAAGGTGTGCAGGCGATCCATTCAATTCACACATCTCGACAGTTCTTCCAACCTACACCTACACGTTGCCCTTGGTCTAACATGTAGTCGCTTCCAACAATAACGACATACGGGCGGATCTGACAGCGTCATATGTTCGCAGGAGTTTCTGGGACGCCGAGCTCCGCCACGCCCTGCGCGCGCGGCTACGGGGTGGACTGGGAGGGCGCTGCCATGCCAGGACCTCGGCACGAGCAACGCATGCAAAGTGGGTCGAAGAAGGTGCTGATCGAGAGGGGTTTTCCGAAGTCGGTTTGTTTCTGAGCTCTTCAGGGTGCGGTGGCATCGGAACACTTGTACATGTGTCTCCAGGATGCGTTGAGATTTTGGTTTGGGACCGAGGCTTTCTTCTCAGACGGTGCACGATTGCAAGAGACTTTGGAAGGTTGCTCATACTGGGATGTCTCAGCCCGCGCCCTGAGACTTCTGAGGATGACAGCCGTGTGGAGTTCCTTCTGAGGACCTATCAGCACAGCGTTGAGCGTGGCATGGTATGAGTTGGTGTGCTCGTGTGCTTAAGGCTTTCCGGTGTGTATGTGGTCTTCAACTTTGCAGGTAAATGTATCTACTTATGTATCCATCGTCCATCCATCCATCCATCCACCCATCCACCCATCCACCCATCCACCCATCCACCCATCCACCCATCCACCCATCCACCCATCCACCCATCCACCCATCCACCCATCCACCCATCCAC
>BGNK01000267.1:124418-173381 GCA_003297005.1 Symbiodinium sp. clade A Y106 | reverse complement strand
CCCATCCACCCATCCACCCATCCACCCATCCACCCATCCACGCATCCATCCATCCACCCATCCACCCATCCACCCATCCACCCATACACCCACCTTTCCCATCCACCCACCCACCCACCCAACCCAGGCATGCATGCATGCATGCATGCATGCATGCACACTCTATGCGGCCGCTGCTTTCGTAATATGGGGATGCTCAGGCAGTGATGTCGGATGATTCCTGGCCCTCGTGGGCAGAGGGTGTGCACGTCCACAAAAAAAAAGCCCATGGTGGTCATGCTTTGAAGAACCTGTAAGTCTAAGTCTTGAGCTGCACCCGATTCATGCCAGGAATCGCGACAGGCTTGGAGAGATGGATTGGGACCGCCTCTCACAGGCATTGGATCTGTCTTGAAGTAGGGAATATGACAGACTTCATACTCCACGCATCAGTTGGCAATGGTACACAGCGGGGAGGGTGGAAGGGTAGCGATTTTCGCGGCTTTTGTGCTTGAGGGCATTGTGGCCCAGAGGTCTGTGTGCGAAGCAGGAAAATCCAACTTATGCACAGTCCATCTCTTTTAAGTTTGCTTGGGTTCGTTTGGCTGTTCCACAAGCCATAGCCATGGCCTCGCGCGGCGAGAAACGGCCGCTGAGAGCGCCAGCAACGCCGCAGGCAACTTGGGTCCTGGGTCACATCGTGGATTTGTGCCGTCTGAAGAGCGGATCTTGTTGAGGCTGGGAAGCTTCCGCAGCTTCGCAAGCGGCTGCCACCGGCAGTCACAGGTCTTCGCCTCTACGAGACGCTGTGGCTTTGTCTCGAAGCCTCCAGAAGTTAGAGTTAAGGCCTCAACGGTTCCGGATCTTGAGCCGAGCGATTTCTGTCACGACCAGTTGGGTTGCCTTCCTGACTTTAAGTGAGCAAGGTGGTCGCCGTGAGAGGCCTACCACGGAGAAGTCTCACGGATACCTTACACTAACGAGCCTCAAGCGACGGTCAGTTTTCGAGTTTCAGTCCGTCCACTGCAGATACAAGAAGAGTAGCATACTTTGAGAGGGCACTTAAGTCTTCGAGGCACCGGGAATATGCCAGGGCTCTGCAAGAGGAGGTGCTGGGACAGCAAGGTTTTGATATCAAGCTCCTGTCATTCATGTTTCTTCGCAAGACACTGCAGCATGTTTGCTACAGATGAATAGTCTTGTTGCGACCGTGAGTTATCTTCGTTCAAACACTCTGTCGACTTTCTGTGGGCTGTGGTTCGAACTGGGCTTGGCAACTGTCTGGGTGAGCGGGCCGTTGCATTCGTGATGTTAGCCGAAGTATCCGAACTGTAAAGTACTGTAAAGTCATTGAAAAACTTTACTGGCATCCTCAAGTCGTGACTTTTCCCGAATGGCATGGAAATGCCGTCGAAGAACGCAACGCAGCTGTCACCACTGCTTGCTTTAGTAATTTGATAGCTGATAGCTGTCGTCTGCATAGGTGTCCTTGCAAGACGCCGCAAAGTCCGAAGCAGGTTTGACGGCAGAAGGCTTGACAACTGAAGCAGCCCTGCATTGGAGCATCGTGGCAGGGACTGACAGTGGCAATGTCGCGCGTCGCCGATGCGGCTTCGGAGAAGCCACCTGACGGACTGAGCTGCAGGCCACATTGTCCAAAACAACCTAATTGAACGGAAAATCCGTAAGTCCCAAAGTCGTTCGGCAACATCAGAGATGCAATTTGTCGAGGCATTCCGAGGGTTCAAAATCTTTATCACTTTGCTACTTTCAGGGTCATCGTTCTCGAAACTGCAGTGCAGGATGTCCGAGAGTTGCCAATGATGGTTGAACCCTCCCACGTTTTTGAACCGCTTCTGTGTCATGAGACCCGATGAGACCGGCCAGTCCTTTTTCGGAAGCATGCCATGTTTTTGGAGAGCATCAACCCAACCTTGGAGCCGAGGTATGCAGAGCTACACAGGACAGCGCTCGAACTCCTGAGGTGCCTGGCAATTTTGAGTTCGGGGGGGGGCCAGAGGCGGCAAGTTTCGTCTGTACAGGATTTTGCCAGATCTAGTTCCAGGTTCCAGCCTTTGGTTGGGCGAGGTGAGCTTGGCCCGCGCCCTCCTTGGACATGTCATTTCCCATGCAGCAAGCGTAAGATCTTTGAAGAGGCCCGTGGCCTGCCGCCATCGCGAGAATGGCAGCCGATGGTTGGCCAACTACGACGTGCTCATTTTCCGGCACCTGAGCTTTTCATGATGAGCTTGTGTTGATTCTGTTGATCGTGATAGTGGTGATTTCTGCTATGCGGCCTCATTTCATCCCCGCTCCGCCCCAGGACTTCCAGGTTTGGCTTGTTGCCGGCTGTAGTTACAGCACGGAGGAAGCAATCGAAGAACTTCTCGAAGCGCGCGGGAGAAGGTCGCTTTGGAGTAGGGTGTTTTTTTATTATTGTTTTTCGCGAAAGCGTCGTTGGCGAAGGGCGTTCGTTGGCTGACATGATGTCACATTATCGTTTTGTCTTTCTTTTCTCTCTCGTTGATGCTGTTCTGATTTTCTGCTTCCCTAATCAGCAAGCTTGCTCGGCCTCTTGTGCAGCTCCATCAACGCGGAGAGAGCCCTTGCACGCCAGGACGGACGCCCTTTTCGAATCTTCTTCCACTGCTTTGGTGGGGTACATCGAAGCCTGCTGTATGCTTGGCTTAAGCTGTCATTGCGGCGCGGAGGTAGCCGGTCGGAGAACTTCTCGAACCCTCGGCGATTTGGGATGCTGGCGAAAACCGTGATTACATTTTTTGGACGTTGGCAGCACGCAAGCTTGCTCTTTCTTGCCGAGCAGAAAAGTTCTCGCGTCAAACGCAACAGATTTCGCTCAAAGGCTGGTGCATGGCTCATCGACTCAACATGGTCATGCTGCCTGAAGCAGTTTACGCGATGGCTCTGCGAATAGCCAGATGAACGGATGGATGGACGGACGGACGGACGGATGGGCGGATGGATGGATGGACGGATGGACGAATGGACGGACGGATGGACGGATGGACGGACGGATGGACGGATGGATGCATGGATGGATGGATGTATGGATGGATAGATGGATGGATGGAGGCATGCATGTATGGATGGATGATTGATACTGTTTATGTCGACATTACTTATTGGATGCATGAGTGCATGCGAGCATGCATACATGCATGCATTCATGATACATAACTCGTGTCGATACTATCCTTTCTTGTCAAGGGCTTTCGGGACACCCCTTCACTAATTTTAGTTGATCAGCTTGTGTTGATGCTGTTGATGGTGATGGTGGTGACTTCTGCGAAGTCTCTCCAACTTCCGACCTCCAACACCAATTTTAGTGTCCCACACTGTCAGTGAGCTGACCTACATGATGCCAATGACCTTGTCCGAAATATCTTGAAAAATGGGGAAGAAGAACCTGTTTTGAAAACTCACCCAGGGGAGAGGCCGGCGGCCGGAGCCGCAACCTTTCAGTGCCTTGGTAAGAAAAGGAAACCGGGCTGAAGGTTGGACGAACGTATGGGTGTATGAGTGGGCTCTAGGAGCAGTTTTGGGCTTGCGGTTCTTCGTGTGCAGTCTGAGTTTGCATGTTCACGGACTTTTGCCACTCGGGATGTACTGCATATGGTGCACGGCATCGTCGGATTTGAAGTTATACTACATGGCTGAAACCGGCGTAACTTTCCCGTCAGTAGAATTTGTCCCCCTTAAGGTTTGCATGCTAAGAAATCGAGATCGGGACAACACTAACGATCATTCCGAGCGAGACAAATCTCAGATTGCATGCTGGAGTACTTAGTTCAGTGGGCGAGTCCGAGTCCACAGAACAGGGTTTTCAAGACACTCTAGTTACGGCGAATGTGGAACTGGGAGCTTCTCCTTTCACCAAGGCTCCGTTGAATGTGAGTAAAACATAGCCACGATCATGTTTTCGTGCTTGGAAGCTGGTTGGGTGAGGAGTGAAAGTGGATGACATGCCATGGAATTTCAGTGCACACTTGCCATCATGATGTAGCCACGCTTTGAATGAAGTTGTGACAAGTTGTGCTTCAGGTACGTCTGGCAAGCCTCCGCAAACGCCGGGGCAAAGTGCGGGAGGCAGCTCAGGGATGATGGGGTGTTTGAAGCTTTGGGTAGTTCCGCTATAGGGTTGGTGTGAGGATTGGCCGGCCAAAAGCAACACAAACAAGTGCAAAATACAGCGTGAACCCCGTAGAAACTCACAAAAGTAGATCTGTGTAGTAGAACGTCATGTATTCTCTCCCCTACTATGACATACTACACAGAACTGCATATTCAGATCTTATGGCTTAATCTACAGTTCCTACATTGCACATGATTTGGTACTATTCCAGTCGAAGTCTAGTCTGTTGGGTTGCTGTTGTCTTGCGCACTCGTATATACACGCCTTTCGAATTATGTGCTAGTTGCAGGCCCTTTGCTCCGTGTTGGCAGCGCTTTGCCGGGAGCCCATTTGGGGTCGAAAGGTCTGCGGAGTTCGACGTGTAGACTCCTTCGCACTCATCTTGGAGGAAAACTAGGAGCAACGAAGTACATGCAAGAGCTGTTGGTGCTGCAGTCCTCTTGCTCCGGAAGTGTCCCAAGCAGAATTACAGAAGCCTGATGCAGCTGGAGGGCTGGAAACGTGGTATTAAGATTTAGAGGAAGGCCCCAGCCCGCTGCCTCGTTCTACAGGTTGCCGCTTGCAGAAGAACTGGCTCGCGGCGTACGACGACGAGGCACAGTTGGTTCCGGGCTGTCCGTAATCATTGAACGCAGAGAAGTTTAGAGAACATGGGTTCTGGTGCACACTTTGAAAGGGCAAATAGGAAGGGTAGGAACTTGTCGAGACACCAAGCCCCGAACCCTGAACCCTGCTCGTAGCCGATCGCGCGCATCTTGCGCAGGAGCCGGTGCGCGGCTACTTTGCCCACTCTTTGGTCGAGGCCGGCCTGTAGCTGGAATTCCGTGTTTGAGAGCCTTCAATCCAAACTCCTTGACTGCTCTGCCTCCGAAGCTTTGAAGGAACCCTAAAATCTCAGGCCTTGCCCTGTTGCTCCGAGGCGAGCTCCGTCTTCCGCGTGGCTCTGCGCCCGGGGCGACCGCTGCGCCAGAAACCCAGCTTCCGTACAGAAGCAGCTGGCGGAAAACAGCCACAATGCTCGCAAGACCGTCACACTATGGTAGGAAGGACAAAGAGGAGATAGGTTGGAGGCAGAGCCTTTGACCGTCCACAGTCGCCCCAGGCCTTGCCTCACTCCTGATCTATCAGGACTGGAAGGGTTGTCGTGGTGGAAGTGGACCTGTTTCCAGCAGAAATTATCTCGACTGCATCCAGCCCTGTGCATGCTGCGCTGGCTGCGCTATCCCCTACCTCGGAAAGAGCTCAGAAGCGATCGCGGCCCGTGTCTGAAGACAGGAGCTGCCGCTGGCACAAGCGCTGGCTGCCATGGACCACGGCGGACCCTTCCCTGAGGCTTGAAAGCAGTGAGGGTGTCGCCGATGCGGCTTCTCTCAAGTTCGGGTGTGGGGCTCCGGAGTGACGTGGCGAAGGCACTTGAGGCAGGCGAAGGGTTTTCGGATATCATCACCGCCGATTGAAAGCTTCGCAGCTGGCCCAGTAGCTTGCGTTTGAGTGCTACACGACACTTCGTATATGTGGCAGATGCAATGTCCATGTTGCTCGTCGGGGATCACAGGGCCACGAGAAGGAGCCAATCGGCGAGCGCCAGTATGGCTTGTCCGAAGCTGAGATTAACACCGAGTGTTGATGCTGCTTCATTTGCTCCTCGGTTCCGACACAGCCCTTAGAGCTGTGAGGATGTCGTAAACTGCAAGTCCGCTACATTTTCGCAGCTCTGGAGCTCGTCCGTAGCCTTCCTGCATATTCTCACCTACTCGTACGAAACGTCCGCAGGAACATTTCGGACTGTATTGTCCAGAGAGGGTGCACAAAGAACGCGGCTGGTGATGGGCCATTGGCTTCAACATCCCGAACGACATGTTCATGGTGCGGCCCAGGCAGCGCGTTGGGGTGGAAGGCTGCTCCGGTGAGGCGGGAGAGGGCTTCGTTTCGTGAATGTCAGGAGGAGAACAGTCGTCGACATGGGACATAATAACTTGCGGTTGACAGCCCCTTGAGGCTATCTGAAAGTGTTGTGCAGGGTGAGCGATGGTTTGTGGATCATGCATGGCCCGTAGCACACTTTCTGCACCTGCACAACGTGATCGAGCCCGGGTATGGGGCATAACAGGAACTCGCTTCTGTTGACGATCTGTCAGTGTTACTTCAATTATGAGTCCTGTGCAGCGCAAGTAAGCGTCGGACCGGAACATGAGACATGCTGTGTACCGACAGTGCGAAGGCAATAAACATAATGGCAGCAATGCCAATGATATCATCAATGCACGATCTGATGTAGGTACATACAACTCACAGACTTGTGGACCTGTATTTATGTATATATGCTTCGAATCCACACTGACAGATGCAGGTTTGAGCACGTTGTTGTTTGTCGGGTTTCGTGTGTTATAATCTTGTTACAAAGGTAAGCCTCATCAGTTTGCAGAGTACGCCGTGCACTCAGTACTTTCAGAATCATTTACACACGCCGGCACATTCGGTGAAACTGCACTGGCACTGCACAGCATCACATGTATTGCGTGTTTCCCGCTTGTGACACGGAACATGTCCAATGCTATAGAGTAGGTTGCAGACATTGCCTGCATGGTCTTTGTCTTGCAGGCGCTACCGCCTGCATTTGCAAAGCTGCTTCTACGCCGTACGTGCCTCCACATGCCTCACTGTTTCCCGAGTCCTTAGCATGTGATATACAATAATATACAGCATACAGTACATGCATTGGTGTATCGTGTGCTACGCATGAAGCCCAAAGACGCTGTGCACGATCTCCCTTCCTATGAGATTTTTTTCAGGCCCAGCTTTGATGAGGAAACGCCTGCAGTCATATGCTCATATGACTCATATGGCATCGGCTAAACTTGGGTTTGGCTTGTGATCTGATCATCGGCGAGGCTTTGCAGACAGAAAAGACACCTCCTGATGCTCATGACGCTGACTTTCAGGGTGTCGTGATGTTTCGGAAGCCAGAAAGCTTCCGCGCTCGTTCTTCCCTGGACTGCGGCCGCGGCGGCGCGATGGCGGAAACGCAAAGATATCGAGTAGTTTGCACTTCTCGTCAGCTTCAGAGCTTGGCCTGCACGTCGTCCGATCTGCACCCCGCATTTTGCGCTTCTCCAGCTTTTGTTCGCTTTCTGGGTGCAAATGCATCATTCGTTCTTCATTTTCTGTATCGGTTGTTCAGTGCCTGATAAGGATCCATTGTGTACAGACAGCTATTCACAAAGTGTTTCTTCCTTCCTTACTTCCTTCCGTTCGTTCTCTCTCTCTCTCTCTGTCTCTCGCGCTCTCTCTCTCTCTCATTCTCCCTCCCTCGCTATCTCCCTTCCCCCCCTCCCTCTCCTCTCTTTCACACCACGTGTCCGAGTCTCTTGTGCGCGTCGTGCTGACCCACTTCCGGCATGTGTGCGTACGTTTGTGTTCTGGATGTGTGCGTGTGTATGTGCATACATACATACATACATACATACATACACACACACACACAGAGACATACGTAAGCATATGTGTGCGTGGCTATGTGCACCCATGGTTGTAGATGTACATGGTAAAGCTTTGCCGATATAGACTTCCGTAGTGTGCCATCTCGAAGGGCCGCGGGGTCTCCCGGCTTCACGTATTTCCGTACTTTGCAGGAGCAGAAGGAGCGGCTCTGCGACGTGGAGCCCGAGGCTCCGAGTAAGAGTTGAAGAGTAGGAGGGTTTGCGCTTCTGGCCTTGAGCTCAATTCCGAGGATGAGTGTTGCATTTCGGTCAAATACCCTTTCGGTGCTCGCCGCATGTGAAGATGACCCCGGCCCCATCC
The DNA here is from genome assembly GCA_003297005.1 of Symbiodinium sp. clade A Y106. Classification (NCBI taxonomy): domain Eukaryota; class Dinophyceae; order Suessiales; family Symbiodiniaceae; genus Symbiodinium; species Symbiodinium sp. clade A. The sequence continues at coordinate 165,448 of BGNK01000267.1, read as the reverse complement.
GAAGCCTACCAAAATCCTAGAGGCTCGTATCCACGAGCTGATGAAATCGAAGGCCGCCCGAAGTGAGTTGGAACGATTCTGTGGTTATGGGATCGGTGGTTGGCTGGTTCATGGCATAAGCCAAGCATAATAATGGTTTGAATCCGTCCATATCGATTGCAGTGGTAGCTTTTGTTGCATGGTTGAGATGCCTTGCTTTCGAGGCTTTGGGTTTTTGCCTGTCGTGATTCTCTCAGTGCTGCTGTGCATGGCTTCATGTTTATGCGGATGCTGGCGCATCCGTCAAAGCCCAGGCATGTCGCAGGTAGCACAGGTCTAGTACTAGTCTCGAGGAAGTGCTGCCAGCTTTCTTGCTTTGACGTTTTTTGCACTGGAGTTTGTTGCTTCCGCCCGTGCGCAGGCGCCAGTAATTGTCCTGGACGTGTACTGTGCGCTGGCTCCGAAGGACCAACTGCCGCAGATTTCCCGCAGGGGTATTAACTGTTGTTTGTTCAGTATCACAGCCTCGGTGTGCGGCCGTATCATGCTGATTCTAAGCCCTCAGGATCACGCCAAGCGCCACAACTTGGGCCCGGTGGTCAAGGCTAAGCTGTGTGCGGAGGGACGTTTTCTTACTTCCCGGGCCTCCTAACAGTTCAAAAACACAGATACTTTATCTTTGGCTCGGAAAATCAGCGCTTTCGCTATCTATTTTGGCTGTCCTCTGTTCGGACCGCTCGTCACTCAGTTTCTAGTGCCAGGCTTTGCCCAATCAGGACCACCTTAGCAGCCGAAGCCCTGTACGTAGGTGCTTCGCTTCCTAGTCCACAGCGACATCCCCGGCTGTTCTTCAACCCAGAATCGTAGGCCGAGCTTGCAGCGCTCTTGCGCCGAAGTCGAGATGCAGGCAGGATGCTAGGTATTTGTGCCCAAGATACAAAGTTAAAAGGTAGCGTGACGACGCGTCACGGCTTCAGAAGGGTTCCAAGCATGTGGGACTGCAGCGTCTCCAACGAGGCCCAAGGAGGTCCAGGATGTGATTCAATGACACAGTCACCTGTTTTGCTGTACAGCGGCAACATGCACGTGATGCTAACTCGTTCTCCTTCAGTGTTCATCAGGCGTTCACATGCCGGCCCAGAAGAAGCCCAAAGCTCACAGTAATGGCGAAATAGAGATGTGACAATGACGTAACGGTATCTACAGTAGAAGCCATCATTGCAATCGTAGCTTTATTTCACGAAGGACAGGCGGTCCTCTTCCTGGTGGGCGGCGAGCGCCCAGCCCAGCTGGCGCAGAAAGTGTGCGGCGCCTAAGTCCTGCCGATGAAGGTTTGGGAGTTTGGGCTGACTGCTGGAACATCTTGTCTCATATTATGCCTCCCGCCTGAGATGATTCAAGGTACCTGCAGCCACGTTTCACTTCGATTGGCGGCCTGATGTGCGGGTCGGGGACCTCGAGGGTTGTGGCCGGGCTTTCGGGGCTAGTTCGCTACATGAGTATGATACATAGGGATTAGGTTACAGCTTGTCGGAGCTCATGTGCTGCACCGGGTGGTTCTCGAGCCGTTTTCGATTCTTTGTACTGCCCCTACGGCTGGAAGTGTTGATTAGTATTGGGCCATACAGTAGCAAGTGACAAGAATCAGGCGTAATGAGGCCCATCTCGCAACACAGAGAGAGAATATTTCCCCTCAGTTCTTCAAGCACCCTCTTTCAGCACTGCGTCGGCAGGTACCTCCGCTGGAAGCCCGATGCTTCAGCACCGTGGGAGCCGCCAAAGCTGCAGGGCCAGCGGAGGGCCCTTCGGCTTTGCTTCAGATTGTGCCCTGTATTTGTTCTTGAACCGGTTTCTGTCATGGTGTTGCTCCCAGACTTCGTGGTGCGCCGATGGTTCCTGTGATTCTTTTCTTCTGCTTCTGGTTGTTTTTTTGGCCATGTACAGGGTTTTGTTCCGGAGCGGGTTGGCAGTCTTTCTTACCCGTTCACTTGAATCAATCCAGTGCACTCCCAGCTGCCCTGTCATGCCACGAGACCTTGCGGATACCTCGGAAGGCATCGAGCCAGATCAACAGGTCCACTTGGCTCCCCAAACATGGGCCTGCTCATCATGCTTTCGTTGCTGAGATCATCTTTGGCTTACAATTGCCTTGAAGAGCTTGCCACGATGACGCAGAACTGAGCGGGAGGGCTTCGGAGCAGGGGCATCATCTGTGTGGTACAAGGAGTCCAACAGTCAGTCATAAACTTGGTGAGCTCCAAGTTATGGTTGATGCCGGTCTGGTGAATCTTCACTGCCGTGGACAGGGGGTGATTGCACCGAGAGGTGATGCTCCAAGGAAGTTCCCTTCAGTCATTCCTCTGGTCCAAGAGCTTCTGAACGACTCAGTAGGAGCATCAGAGTTGCTCTGAATGTCTCCGCTCATGTAAACCCTGCTTCGATTCCTCGGCCCTTAGATGGGCAAGCGGCAGACTGCCCCCGACTTGGACAGGAGGGCTGGTGAGCATCTGCCATTAATTCGACAGACGTCTGACGGTGCTGAGAAGCCCACTTTAATTCGATGCTATGCCCGAGTTATGGTTTTTTGATCAATTCGATTCACAGGGCTGCTGGGCTGTTTCCTGCGCTTTGATGACATTGCATTGGCCGGATGTTCTGCTCAGAAACTGCCCTGTGGCCTTCCAGGGTTTGCCATGTGGTTGAGGTTGACCCCTGGGTCTGTTGTGCTCGGTGCCAGGATCCGTGATCCCGAGGCTTTTTCGATGCCCTTGTCAAACCAATTGTGTTGATTAGTTTAGGTCTGGCACGGGGCAGAGTGGACTGCATTGCACGCAGCAAAGCTTGCTGGACTTGGGATGTTTGAGTGGCATTCGTGGATCGAAGCCCGTCAGCAGACCATCTGAACAAGCTTCGCCGGACACGGTAGCCAGTCTTGCGCGGGCTCTTCGCTGAGCATCGTGCGTGTTCGAATTCCTCCTGCGCCCATCACGCATTCAGGATAACCTTGTGGGTGTGCACTGTGCGAGTATGTTGGTGGTGCCGGTGTGGTTACGATGCCGTTGATGGTTTGGTGATGGTGATGGAGACATCTAGCAGTGCAGGAATGATCTGGTCACTCCGTCATGTCCGAATAGGCCCAACCTGTCCTCAGCGAGCCCACGCCTGGCCTGTACCCAGCTATGTATTTGACTGGTTGTTCCGGACCATGTGCGAGAGTAAAAGGACAGCTCATCCCGCATCGGCTTGAGAATCAGCAATTTGCAGGTCACCTTTCAATTGAAGCTCTTTAATCCTTGTAGGTCTCAGTCATCGGGAACTCCTGCAGAAGCTAGCTGAAGTGCCAGAATCTGCACACACGGCTTTGACTCCCCGGTAAACACTTCTAAACCTGTGCCTCTTGATTCTCTACAGGGCCCGTTTTGAGGCTCAGAAGTTGTGAGAGGCAAAAGATTCAGCCCGAAATCCCGAACCCCAAACCGTCGTGTTCCGACTAAAGGGAGACTGGCAGACGAAAAAGAGGCATCAACCATAAATGCCGTCATGCACTGTAGTAACCCTTAACCCCAAACCCTCTTTTGCATTCTGGTCTTGGTTCGGACTTTCTCGTTTTGCAGGGATCCGTTCCCGCCTCTCTGGACGAAGCTGCGCTGTATCCGATGGGCCCGGGGCTCGCTCTTCTGAGCGTAGGGCTGGGGGTTCAGGATTTAGTCTAGGACTTGGGATTCAGGGATGTTTGGGGCTTAAAGGGTTCAGGATCTAGCGTCTAAGGCTGCATCATTTGGGGGCTTAACTCCGGGGATGATGCTTGCCTCAGAGACCGGCTTCTGAGGCTTGGAGAGCCGCTTTGCTTATCTCTTCGACTCACCGCGCCGTGGCTGGAGTTTGTATCCGGATGCAAAGCCAATCTTGCTGACTCTGTTGGCATGTTTCAGTCGACTACGTAACAGCCTTGTTGTGCTCATTTTCGGCCTTCGTTCTGCCGTAGGTCTTAGGTCGGTCGCTACTGCAACCGACCTTGGCTTTCGAAGCTGAGGACGCGAAGCCATGTCACGACGGCCCTTGCCTCGCAGGCGACTGCGGGAGAGTGGGCCCAAGGCTGCAGAGTCCGAAAGACCCAAAGACCCTTGGAAGTCGCAGGCAACTGCCGAGGACGATGCGGAGCGTCTCAGAGCACAGTGGGAGGCACGTGGAGGGATCTCTGTGCTTGGTTCACGAAAACTATTGCTCGGTATCCACCTTAGGGCCTGCTTGGCAGTAGGGGACGTTATTGTCTACCCGCGTCGGACCATGCCTGCGTGTCGTATCCTTTGCGCGGACGGGGCGTTCGCTGCTGGGTCTCGGGAGTCATGACCACAGAGGACTGCAAGTGAACGAAAGACCTCTTCCCGACCTCCGACCTTTTTGTGTTGGACCCTGCGATCGGTGAGCCTGAGCTACAAGACCTGCTTTCGATGTGGTTCTTGGAGGATGACGACCTCGTCCAGTGGCAGAACCTCACAGAGGCCCCCGTCTGTGGGAGTTCGGAGATTCAGCCTTGAAAGGCTTACTTTTTCGGGGGATCAGGATTACGGGATCTAGGGTTCGGTGTTCAGGATGCAGCCGTAGCTCTGATCACTCCAGATTTCCCGAACCTCATCTGGGGGATGAGAGGTGAAACGATAGCCTCGGGAGACCACCAGCCACCATCTCTTGGAATGGACTTGCAGCCGTTTTCATTTAATGCACCTGTTGCTTACCTGTGACGAGACAAAGATCTCGAGTTCATGACGGTGCTACAAACCCACGTGCAGCTTAAAGCGCTGAAAGAGGAAGGAACTACAACAAAAAAAGGGCTTTAGGCCCCGGCCCGGCTCTGTGCGAGGCCTTGGAGCGCTCCGAGGCCGAAACGGAGATGTGGCGTTGCAAGGCGAGGGTCGGGGGCTGCGGCCTGCGCAGCGCAGCGCAGGGCTGCGTCTTTGGTATGGGGTTCTGCGGGTTTGGCGGCTTGAGGGTTCGAGATTTTCTGGAAGCTTTCAAGTCTGAGTTTACGTTTCGCCGGGGCGCGAGGGTTTCATAAGATTGCAGTTTGGGCCAGAGGTTGAGTACGCTCGATGCCGCGGGTGCTTCCGGAGCAGATTTCCAGGAAGGACAAGCATTCGGGGGTGAAGTGCTTCTGTTTGAAGTTGAGTGTTGCAGGCTAGAGGTTTGCCTGGAAGTCAGGCAGTCTGCCGAGCAAGAAGTTCAAAGAAGCCAAAGTTCGTCTTTCGAGTAGATGATTTCAGTATCGGGGAGGTTTACGTAACTCGTGCGGCCGGCGAGAGCCTTTCAGCCCACAGGCGGCAGAACTCGAAGATCTCCTGACCATGCAGCGCTGCGGCCTTGGCGCTGGTTCCACAGCCTGGTTCTAGGATTGGGAAGTGGTTCTCGGAGATGCATCAGTTCCCACCCAAGGTCAGATCTCGGAGGAGGCCCTGCGTGCAGGGAACGGGAGATTCTCCTGAACAAGCGCTTGACCGCTGAAGCAGGGAGGAATATCCAGGGTGCAGGTCTGCACGGGTTCAGTTCCGGACCCCGCTAGTGCTGGCCTGTTCGCAGATTTTTGCGCCTTCCCCAAGGCATGTCGAAACAATCAGAGCTTCGTGCTCACCTGCCTGAAGGCCTCGTCGGAGCGGGTTGGCGCCGTGTCGAACGTGTCGTCACCCGAGGCCGTGGAAGTGAAGATCGGGGGATGCTGCGATGTGGAAGGCTTTCGGAGGTTCCGGAGGTGGCCTGGTGACTCCAAAGAACCCGCGGTGGATCTGCCGGCCATGCCAGGCGGATCGTGCACCTGAACGGCGGCGTGCGGAGCCCATGCTTCGACGTTTGGAGAATACACGGTTCACGATAAAGGATGCTGCGGGCTCGATCCAAGTAGATTTCTAGTCATTTGGCCATGTTAAAAGTGACGGTAGATACTGAGTACCGGCATCTAGCACATTGTTTTTTCCCGACCCGGTCTAGAGTCTACAAGAGATCCCGTGCCCATCTCCCAGAGAATTTGTTGGGATGTGAGGCCCCTGACGTAGCTCCCGTCTTCGCCGAGATTCGTCTGCAGCGTAAATTTCTCGCAGCTCTCTTCGGCTCGAGTTTGCGCAGTCAGCGAGAGACTGTGACGAGCGCAGACGCCGCTGACCTTGTGCACAGCCCAGAGCATTCCATTCTGGAGCTTTCGTGCAGGGCGGTCTGCCTGCTACCGTTAGGGCTGCAGCATGGGGTTCGGAGGTTGTCATCACTTCAGTTCACGTAGGAAAGACTTGTGGCAGGAAGCCGTCTGTTAGGACTCCTGAAGGGTCTCTATGCCCTATGCCTTCAAAACGGCCAACATCCCCCAAAGAGCGAAGCCTGACTGCCTGGCTCAGGTGTTATGGGTTGCTTGCAGGCCTCTGGACATCAAGTGGAAAAGACACCGCGACAAGACATGCCTTCAGGTGGGCCTTGCTTTTCAGCTGCCCAAAGTCGTGTGGGTACGGCTTTTCATCTTTTTGATACCTGCTTCTGTGTCTGGCTTCGCGCTTTGTGCTGCGCAGACTGCCGCACCTGACGGATGGAGTTGCACGGGGTGCTGGGTCTCGCAGAGAGGGAGTGGTACCATCAGGTGCGAAACTGATTAGTATAATTCTCAGGGGTATTCTCCGGTGAGAATGTACTGTGACTGGAATGGACGAGTCCTGCTGGTTAGAGCCAGAGCTTCTCCCTACTTCGAAGCCCGAACAAACAGTCGTCACGGGCGCAGAGGTTGAGTTTTGAGATGCTCCGGAGAGGCAACCTGCTTCCTGCAACTTCCGGTGTAGCTTTAAAGATCTCATGAACATGTGTGTGAAAAAAAGGTGATGCAATCCTTCGCACGGTCAACACAGCAGGTCTTCACCAAACTACTACCCGTCATTTTATCAACTGAGTCAACGGCAATGTCGATGTCGCGCCCTTGGAAAATGCCACGGTGGCAAAGACCAATGTACCTGGAGAAGGGTTGGAGTGTGGATTCACGAGGTGGGTGTCACTGCCACTTATTGGTTGTCGCGACGACAGCCGAGTGTGCTCTCAGACGTGATGCAGCGTGCCATTGCAGAGGTTGCAAGCTGAACCTACTAGGCACGAGCACCCTCATGCGTTACTCTTCCATGCCCAGACCGGCAAGTTCTCCTACGAACAAGACCTTCCGGACCACTAGGCCTATCTAGATTGCAGACACCCGCAACCCCAAAGCAACAATTGCAACACACAGCTCGGACCGAGTCCCGACAACAGCCCCGAACCCCCAAACCAGGTGGAGCATCGTCTCCTCCCAAGTACGGTGGTCGCGATGCCGATCCGGACAAGCCCATCGTGATGGGGAAGCTCCTTGGTTTTCAGAAACCTGAGGCGGCAATGAAGGTTTGTCGGATCTGGGCATGTTTCAGGGTGACAGTAGCTGAAGTCTGCTAGCATGCGTAACTACCTTTCCGCACTTCAAGCGTTTGGCTGTCCTTGATCCCCAAGCAATGCCTGAAGCTTGCAACGATTTTGGCCCAGCGCACGAAGGTACAAGATGAGTATGAACAAATCAGATCTCCTGGGAGAGGGATCCTCTTCCATATGCCGCAAGGCGCGTCTGAAGACAATACCAACAAACTGTTGGGTGCACCTCCCCCAAGCGCTGGGCCCACCCTCCAAGAGTGCAAGTGGTACAGACGAGGCTTTTCGCGAGTCTTCAGCCGGCATTGTGGGGACCAAACAGTTCAGCAGTGTTTGTCTCAGCAACCTACCCCTCTGAATGCCTACTCCCAGCCCTCTTTCCGAAAAGACTGAAGACATCCGAAGTCACCGGGCTGCAAGGGCATCGACATGGAGACGGGCCAGGTGCCTTGAACAAATCACACAGAGTCGGTACGCCTGCGATTACTATTTGGGGGTGGACAGCAGTGGACGTTCAGTTTAGGACAGACTTCAGGCCGGGTCTCGCAGGAGCATGCTGTACTGTCGCCTCCCCAACATGTTCAGGGAACAACTACGCGTAGCTCAGGAAGTGGCGATCAAAGTCTACAAGCTTGCCACGAAATCGGTGAACAGCTCCGAGGCCTGCGTCATTCGGGGCGTTGTCCCAGTTCCGAGACCTGAAGTCCACTAGATATCAAACTGAGCTGAAGATTCCGTGCCAGCTACCGTGATGTGTAGCGCCTTGTGCCCTCGCTCCCGGTGCCAAGCCCAACCCCGTGCGGCTGCAGCTTAAGCTTCCATCCAAGGGGCTCCCGGTTTGCAAGAAGGCAGCGTAGAACCATGGGACTAAAAAGGCCTCGGGTCTCTGCTCCGCCCGGTACGTGACCGGGATTGACCGGGACTTCAGACGAATTCAAACATGGAGCTTCTGTGCGGAGGAAATCCGCCTCCAGAAGTTCAAGCGCCAGATCCAAGTGCTGAAGATGACATGACCTCAGCTTTCACTCTGAAGGGCTTCTAGAGATTCGACCGGAGTGCAGGATTCGATGCCGAAGGCTCAAGCCTGGAGTGGTATGCTAGGATGAGGGATGTCAGGTGTAAAAGTATCTTTGCGAGCTGAGATGTAGGCTGTTGATGGATCTTGGGCTTTTGAGCCTTCAGCTCTGGGATGCTTCCAGGCGAAAAGTTTGGATTTTCGATCCTAGGCACCGTTTCTTCCAGCCCGCTTATCCTTCATCACCTTGATCTCCGAATTCTCAAACACGGAAGCGCTGTCAATGCACGTGGCAATGCGAAAACCATGCATTGCCCGGACCGCCAGGCTCCAGGAAGCCTTCGTGGTGCCGAAGGCATGCAGTCGTCTGGCTTTTGCCGTCTCGTGTGGTAAACCTTGAAGTTCGGCTTACAGTTTTCGGGCCGAGGATTCGGTTCGCAGTTTTGGTCGGAGTTTAGGGTCCGATCGCACGACAGGGTGAAGCCCTGCTGCCGTCCGCGGTTTCCCGAACATCTTCAGACCAGTATCCGATGGTACAGTCGCAGGTATCCAGGAATGTGTGCTGCCGTGGGCTCGGCCAGACTTGCTGCCCTTTCGGATTGAAGTTGCCGGCAGGATCAGACGCTGTGGCATCCTGATCTTGGGAAAGCGACGCCGTCCAAGCTCTTCATGATGCTGTTGGACTACTCGAAGGTGCCCTGCGTTTGGTGGCCTGCAGGGATGACGAGTCCTTTCGGTCCTTGCCTCTTTGTCTCGCCAAGCGTCGGGCGTGCGGGATCTGTTTGGCTCGATGCCGAAAGCGGGGCGCAAACGAAGTAAACGGACCGAAGTGCACACAACATGCTGCCAGGACGACAAGGGCGAGCCCTCCCCAGATCCCACAGATGGCGTGATGTACGTCATCACAGAGGTAGCGCAATACAGCTTGAAGGACTGGACCTGTCCTTTTTGGTGGGAGTACAGTGTTGTCGAATTGCGAAGTTCAAGGTCGAAGCCAGGACTTGGGCATTTCGGGTTTGTGACCACTCGAAGGTTGGGCTTCTTGTGGACTGAAGCATGCTGAAGCTATTTGTATGGCATGGCTTGGTCCGCTGGCCGCTGGCTTCTTGGAGCTTTTGGGGCACCAGGGCAATTGGACCTCCACAAAGTTTACCAAGCTCGCGGCTTGCAAGCCCAAAACAGCATGTGTCGTGGCATGATGGCAGTGCGGCTTCTCCTTCCAATGTTTCTTTCCCTCGAGCTCGCGCAAGGCTCGTAGCTGAACGCTGAATAAGTACAGACCGGGAGCCTTCCTCGCGGCTATGTCGTGGGCCTCGCTTGGCTTGCTTCTGGTGGGCCGTCCGGTTTGCCACCATGCTTGCTGACGGCCACGCTGCTGGGCTGAATGCTGACGTAGGTGCTATCAGCTTGGGATCCAGTCCGGGGTAAGTCAAGCCAGAGTCCTTCGTTTCTGTAGTGGGAGGCTGTCGCAAAGCAGTATTCAGAAGTCGGCAGCTTACGAGGCATCCTCTTGCTTGCCTACGGGGCTCAATCTTGAATTGTGAACCGTGATGCAGCCCTACTCTCAGGGTTCGTTCAGATGGTCCAAACTGGTGTGGACCGCAGAGAGATACGTAGAGTGCTGTGGTTTCTACTTGGCCTCGGCCAGGTCATCGAAATTCTCTCGTCCCGTTATGGGCAGGTGCTGAGGAAGGGGGCCATAGAAGGACATTCCCTCGTGCCACAAGGATCGGACGAATGATCCGCCCGGCCACTTCCCGGGCGCGCGAGAAGAAGAAGAAGGCTGATTCGGTTCCCCACCCCCAGGACAGAAGTCCCTCATTTTCTTCACCGCTTCCGTCGAAGGCGCGATGAGAATTTCGATTTCGGGCCCTTACCAAGACTCGCAATCGCTAACGGCTAGAGTCGACCAAGGACCCCGAAAGCTTTCTCAGGTTGTTTCTTCCGACGAAGGCTTGTCTTGCTTCAACCTCCAGGGGCTCCAAATATTTGGATTTTGGGGTCGATTGAGTCCGGGTTTAAGGGCTCAGTCTCGGAGTGCCTGTTTGTTGGCCTTGGGAGGCCCTGGCACAGGATGACCCGAAGCGCTTCGCAGCTTGGCCGGCCTGCCCGAGTAGGAAGAGGCGGCTATGTGCTGCTGAGTCTGGTGAGTCTACACAAGGCACACCACGTGGCTCACGGCTTTGCTTTGGGAGGAGTCCCCTCTCAAGTGCAAGAGCTCAGGTATCCATTTTTCGTGAGCTGCGCTTCAAGCACGCGTGGACGGATGCGCTCGACGCACGGCCTTTCGAGTTGCGGTGCAGTCACGTACATGAGCTTCAAGAGCGGAATGATTCTGGGATGACGGATTTCGGTCAAGCACTCGCATGAACTGAGGACGTCCTCTCAAGCATGCGGAGCCTGCGCGTCGCGATGAACATTATCTGCATCTCGGCTTGGGATGGATGCTGCCAAGCCAGTGCAGCAGCCAAAGTGGCTTGAAGCTTACGGCTACCTGAAATGGCCGTAAACTGCCTGACCTTCATGCCTAGGAGCGTGATAGGCCCGCATGTTCCGGAGCTTCGAATGTGCTCGAATGTCCAAAAAGCATACCCAAGGCCTCCAAGCCGACCTCACCGCCCGCGGATCATACACACTAGAAGCCCTGCTCGACTAAAACCCTAAATCAGGAACGCCAATGCAGTTACCTAGACCCTGAGCCTTTAGACCCCTTGAACCCTCCACCCCCAAAGCCCTACACCTTAACGCCCCAAAAGCCTTTATCAGGCTTCGGAGCAGCTCTGGGCGTGTGTGAAAGAGCCGGCAGGTGTCGGAGGGCAAAGCAGAACGGGTTTAGGGTTTGAGGCTTTGAGGCTCATGGGCTTAGGGTGTATCGGTTCAGGTTTCCGAGGCTTAGTGGTTTAGTGTTCAGGGGTTGAGGCTGTAGGTACTGTAGGTAGGTGCTGTGGATTTTGTGTTGCTGTTGGGGGCTTGAAGGATTGAGAAGTGATTTGAGCTACGTACAGGTGTAGGCGCAGACGACAGGACGAGCCAGCGGCAAGGTCAAAACATAAGGAGAAGGAGGAGCAAATCCAACGATAACGGACTCAGACGGAGTGATCAGTCGCAAGCAGTGTGGGACCACTGGGATGAAGACATACTGACTAGTCGAGCCCCAAGCCGATAGCATTCGAAGAACCACCTTTCAGGTTCGAGCCCGAACTGCTAAACTTGAACTGGTCTTAAGTCTTTGGGCCCAGCACTGCTACATTGCGCTCTGAAGGTGGTTGGACTCCGTAGAAGTTCTCCGCATGGTGTCCGCGCGTGCTGTGGAGACGTGCCTTGTCCAATCTTACTGTATCTTACTAGTCTCTTCATCCTCTGCATGACTTCCCCTCCTTGTCTGTGTGTTTGGCTTGCGCACTGCGGTTTGGATTTTAGATTTAGGGTTTTGGGTTCAAGACCTCAGAATCTAGGAAGTGATGCATGTTTCGCATAAACATGCAAGCCCAGCCTTTTCCAATACTTGTGTACCTACCTACGTACGCTTGCACTCTATACATACACGTACATATACATATACACATATACATAGACACATACATATACATATACATATACATATACATATACATATACATATACATATACATACACATGTACATACATCATACTCATATTCACACACACATACACACATACACGCATACACACATGCATACATACATACATACATGCATGCATACATACATACATGTGTACATACATACACAAAGACATATACATATACATATGCACATACACATACATAGACACATACATATACACATACACACACACAAGTTCATAGCATAGCAAAGCACAGCATAGCTTCGGGCATAACCTAGCAAAGCACAACGCAATATAATGTAGCATACCATATCATAGAACAACATGGCATAGCTTGATATCGCAATCGCATAACATAACAGAGCACATCAAAGAGCAAGATAGCGTAGCTTAACATAACATAACAGATCATAACATAGCATGTCATAGCATAGCATGTGTAGGTAAGATGCATACATAGCAGACATAAGTAGTATACATAACACACATGCATAACAGACTTGTGCATATATATGTACTCCTACATCTACATACTGTGTGTTTCACTTATATGTTTGGATAGGTTAGGTTTGTGTGTTTTGGAGACGGTTTGCGGTGTTTCTCCAACGGAAGCGTTTTCGGGGATCCCAGGCCGTGAATGTAGTGTTGTTAATTTTGCGCGGTTTGACAGTTTCGAGCATTGTCTGGTGAACTCCGGAGATGGCCGGGCAGGGGAGTGGTCGGTCTGGTTTTTTTTGGGGGTTGTCGTGCTTCAGAACTATCTCGGTTTGCGGCTCTCTGCTTTGCGGGCCTTAGGTCATGCGCTCAGAGTTGTCACAGAAGGAGCGAATGAAGCGAGGTTCCTTCTTGCGCACCTCATCCCGTATCACTCCTTCGCATTTGTCTCCTGCTGTACTACTGGCCGGTGCTACCATTTCTGCCATGCGGGCAACTGCTTCCGCTGCACTTCGCCCTGCAGCATGCAAGTACTTGCTACGCATTGCAACAACAGCGGCAGCAGTGGACTCAACGACATGTGAATAGTGGGTCTCGTTGTGGTATCGTGCATGGTTTGATTGTGTTTTGGTGTGGCACGGGGCAACATGTTGAAGCTTTGGCATCGACCTTTCCTTGTCCTCTGTCTCTACACGCTCTTGCCAAGACGCGGCCCTGGCTCTCGCGGTTTTGTGTCAATTGTAAGTGAAAGAGTTTGACGGTGCAGACGAGATGCAGCTGACTGGCTCCTCTTGGAACGTTTGCCGCATACCAAGGAGCCTTGTTGCCTGCAACACTGCTATCTCCTCCTGTGAGCCGCTCGGCTGAGGTGTGGACCTGCCTGTGCAGGATAGCGAAGCATATGTCTTGCTGCTCTGTTGCTGCTGTTGTCGACACACGGTTTCTGACGCTCTCAAAAGCAGCGGCTTGTTCAGCGGCAACGATTCCAGACTTGGATTGAATCAGAATGTTTCTCCCATTGAACTTGGTTCAAACCCCGAAATAAATCCAAAGACGTCCCCAATTTTCGGAGGTTTCCCCAAGCCCCTACGCCAGCTCAGGAAAGGCAGGTCCTGGCCCGAGGGGCTTGGGATCCTCGCCACAGCAGGCCAGTGACGACGCAGTTGTAGATGGTGGAGATCATGCCAGCAAGAAGACATGTGTAGATGTTGCCGATGAAACAATCGCGATATAAGCTCTTGACATCACTGGTATGCATCGGGCAATGCTGATCAACATGGTATGTTTTGCAAGCACAGCTCCAACCTGCCAGGGTCGTCTTTTGAATGTCGTAACAGGTCGTTGTGCGGGTGCTTCGTGGATCCTAGGGCTGTGATCCTTTGCATCGTGGAGAGTTCGTGGGGCAAAGAAGCTTCTGAACCTTTCCTTCGAACAGATCCACGAGCCCGGCAGTGTCTCAAAGAGAGATTTTGGAGGTCATCACACCTTGAGCCCTGCGCTCGTGGCCCGCAATGCAGCCCTCGCTGGCTGCGCACGCACCGGTGCCCACCGCAGACTTCGCAGAGAAAGTGTGAGATGTCTTAGGATGAATAGGTTGGGATTCCAATCCTTCAGACGGTGGTCGTGAAAGCTGAGCTGGCCATGTCGAGGGGTTTGGAGCTCAACCGGGTGTCTATAAGATACGTGAGGAGCGTATGGGTGCACGCTTGCGCCCGGGCAAGACAGCTTCTGCAAGGGCGAAGGGTACGTGACCTCGAGCGCTAAATACAGAAGTTGTTTCCTAAGCCCAGAAGCCCAGAAACCCTGAAAGCTGAAATCCTAGACTCCCAAAGCGTAAAAGTCCTACGACTGTAAGGGGGAGCCTCAAATCCCCAGACGCCACAGCCCGCAGCCCTGAACCCTTAAATCCTAAGACGAAAGACCCACATCCAGATATCCAGAAGCCCTAGGAAGTCCGAAAGCCCAAAGCTTTGTTCGGGGCAGGGGCCTGGGAAGCTGCGTCGGCAATTCTCGGTGGCCTGCGCCGCTGCCTGCCTTGAGTTGAGGAGCACGACGAAGGACGTTCTAGCATGATGGCGATGCCAACGTTGACGTGTGTGGTGGTGCTGGTGCTGCCGCTGAGTCGCAATCTTCCCGAGTGACAGACATGGGCTTTGTGGTGCACGCATAGCGTTGGTGACTTGGGACCTGGGATGGTATACTTTGACAAACCTCGGATCTTGAACCCCTGATTCCCTGATCCACAAATCCCAAGCAGCCCAGGCTTCGGCCCCGACCCGGACGTCGTGTCTTTTGGGACGGCCATGGGTGCTTTCGCAGATCAGAAGGCCCAGAAGTGCTCCTGACTAGCAGCGTCTGTCGCTCTCGGGACGACTGCCAGGAACTCTGGGAGCAGGTGCTGGCTTTGCTGGACGAGGCGCGGGCACATTACGCGTTGCTAGGGTCATAAGAAGAGCCGGAACTTCTTTTTCCTCAAGGGGCCTCTTCTTCGAGCTTCTGCGTAGAGCCCACATATCGGATCTGACAGACATATGAAAACTTCATTCAGTTCTTCGCTTCTCAAGATCCTGCAGTTGCTTGGAGAAAGCAGATGCCAGGTTAGTCAGCAGTGTGTCGTCTTCAGGATGCGAGATGCCTATTCAGAAGTTCAGGCCCTCTAACCCCTAAGCCCGAAGCATGGTGAGGCGGTGTCGCGGAAGCTGAAGCTGGGCATGCACGCCGCTGAACTGGGTCCCATTTTTCACGGGGGTCTTTGTGCTTGGGATCCTTGTAGCTGCAGGAGCATGTGTTAGGTACCAGGTCCTACTCTTTGGGACTGGCCCTGCCTCAACGGATTAGCCGATGATTAGTCGCAATGAGTGGCCGAGATCTTGGTTTTGGGGAGCTGGGAGTCTAGAGCCTCGAAGGACCAAGGAATTAGGCTTGGGCCCAAAGATCCCGGCCTCCGTGCAAGGCCCTAGGGCCTAGGGTCCCAGCGCCCATGTCGTGGGCTCGGCAGGAAGATGTGGGAATATCCGTAACTCCGAAGCCCTCAGTTCGGCTCAGCCCTCAATAAGTTGAGCTCAAGTTTTGTCCGGGTCCTAGGTCCATAACACCGTGGTGGGCACGCTGGGAAGTTGTGCCTCCTGTCCGAAGACTGTGGTCTCTCAGCTTCCGGAAGGTTCTACTTGGATTGGGCTGTTTGTTTGCCTCGTTTTAGGACCTTTTACGGTCATCTTTTTCTCCTATGCTTCCGGAGTCATCATTCCCGTTTCGCATGGACGTTGGTTTCCTATCGTGCATGTGGACATGATTTCTGCAGAAAGCTGCGAACTGAATGTCCATGCTCAATGCTTGCAGGGACACTGGGAGAGAGCGCTCTCTTACTTCACTGACATCCGTGGGCATGAGGTCCCCGATGTCGTGCCTTGGATTGATTCGAACACTGTCTATAGTTTCCCTGGAGGATTCCCGCGAGGCCTTTGCAAATCAGAACTTCCAGGTTGGGTTCTCGTGGCAAACCCCGAAGCCCTGGAAGCCTATCAGCCCTGAAGCTCCAGGACCCTAGGCTCCTGTCTTCAGACGCTAGAGATCAGGTAAGCGGAGGAAAAAGAACCTTCAAGACAACAGCTTTCTACTACAAGCATCTAGACCGTATAAATCCGAGGGTTCCCCTGCGTTCAGTTCAGAGCCCCTTTGCTTACTTCGCCCTTTTCGGCCCTCCGTCACTTAGCCCACGCTGAACGCGGCCCTCAGCGCCTGCGCGGCGAACTTCGCCTGGGAGGCGGCGCTGTGCCTCCTCGAGGAGGGCCTCCCAAAACGAGGGGGTGGGGGGGTCGGAGGTTCGAACCAGCTTTAGAGGGAAAGCTCCGGGATGAATCCTCTACATCGAAAGCATGAGCTTCGCAAGCTTTGGAGCTTTGGCGTGCATGCACCTTCGTGAGGACGCGAAGAGAGCGGGCCCGGTACCTGATCTCATCAGTCCCTGAGCCGCACACGCCGCCTCTGCGTCCTTCTCAAGATGCTAGGAAAGCTTGCCTGCTGACATGGTGAACCGAGGTTTCTCTGCGGCCATGAGTGCCACAGTGGCAGTGTATGGCCGGAGGGCTGATAAAGGTTAGACTGGTGCCCGGGAGTGGTCTGATTTGTACTTCAGCCCTTGCTGATGCTCAGCCTCAAGGATCAGAACGCATCCAGCCTGTCTTTGATCTGTCTTGCAAACTCTCGAGCATCTGACTTAATTAGCCCCGAGCCTCGGCTCCAAAGCTGCCCGGAAGTGGAAGCGAGACCTCAGGAAATCCACGAGGGGTGGTTTGAGTCTGAGTTGCCTTCCTCAGATGCCGGAGACCCCAAGGTGCCCTGACAGAACGCGGGCTCTGGCGTGAAGTGCTCGCGCTGCTGTCAGACATGCGCTCAGCACAGATGTCTCCCTCCTGAAAGATCCTTGAGTCCTTGAGGCTTCAAGAGGCTTCCAGGCTTGAGCACACGGCCCCAGGGAGCAAGAGTTGCAGAGAATCGGCGTGGCCGGGACTTGTGTGGTTGGTGGGCTGGGCCCTTTATGGCTGCTGGCTGCAGCCTTTATAGAGTTTGCAGGTTTTGCTTCGCTTGACGCAGTCTAATGCAGCCAGTACATGGTGCAAGGCTGGATCAACAGTAGCATTCGCTTGGTCTCTCCCATGCCATCACCGTGTCGTCACTGTCTTGCAGGACAGTTGTGTCGATGTCAAAGAATCTTGTCCAAGGCAGCCGGACCCTGGCGTCTGCGGTGCCCTTATCGGCACCTGCGGCCAGGCAGGGCGTCCCTTGGAAGCCAGGTATTCAGAAGCGTAGCAAGCGCTCGACAGTTTCAGGGGTACGTGTGTGGTACAAGTCACAGGTAGGTATGTGTATGTGCATTCATACACAGATGTCTGTATGCAAGCGTTCATGCATACATGCATACAGGCATGCGTGCTTACACATGTTGCCCAGAGCAAACTCTTATGTCTTGATGTTTAACACGGGCATCTGAAGGGCCGACCAAGAACGGCTGAATTGATTGTGAATCTCTCTCTCTCTCTCTCTCCCTCTCTCTCTCTCCCTCTATCTAGGCAATTCTGACATTCGGACCTCCATGCATGTACATAATGTCGCGCCTACTCCAGTTGGGATGAGTTACTTGCGGGAACATCATGCAGCCGTGCGCCCATGCCCAGAATCTAGGTTGGGAGCTGTCGCTGGACATACTCATGTCTGGACGGTGTCTCGGCCAACACTTACAGGACAACGGCAGGTTCAAAGCAAGCTCTGGGGCTCTCGCTGGAATGGGGATGAAGGGAAGTGATAGTAAAGAAGCAGCTCCTTCCGCCCAAGGGTGTGGAGGGCAGCCCCGGATGCTATTTGCTTCAATCGGAGCCTTGCGGCGGCAGAGGCGCAGGAGCTGAGATGTTGGGGCATTTGGCGGGATGAATGGGGTCAGGAATTCTACTCGGTTGGGGTTCAAGTTTCGGTTTAGGCCCAGGGTTTGTGATCTGCGGTTTTGCAAGTACTGTGGGTGTCAGGAGCAATGGATGCTGGCCATCGCCCTACTTGTTCGAGTCTTGGCCTTGCCTACCAGTAAATCTGTCCGACTCTTGTGCGCAGAGGGAAGCAGTTCCTTAGCTCCAGCATCAGCATGAGTGTTCGCTCGATGTCCCGTTTGCTTCAGATCTGAGCGATGTAGAGTAGGGCGAAATGGGAAAGGGTGGCTTTTTTCCTCCAGTCTGAGAGCCCCATATTTTGATGGTATTTTGCATCGTGCTTCGTGCATCGTAAACCGTTTGCCGCACTTCCAAGGGATGACCCCACAGCGAGTGCGTGGCGATATCTTCAGCAACTTGCTTATGCACTTGGGTCAGCATGCTCAACTCTGTTGCGCTCTCGCAGGGTTTCTGTTTAGGCCACTTGTCTCAGCAGGGCTGTGCCTAAGACGGGATCGCGCATTTTCGAGGTGTTGCAGAGAGTATCCTGAGTCTCACTGACGCCTCTGTCGGATTTCAGCTGTTGCAAGCTGTGGGTTGTGTGGGCTCTAGATGGTTGCGAAGCTGTGTGTGTGTGTGTACAGACGTTGAGGCTGACGGCTATTCGCATGAGACATCAACTTGTGATATTGTTTGAAAGCAGCCTATACGTGGCGTCAGAGTGTTTCGTTCAGGAGCACCTTGGACGCAAGCTCACGAACAGACCAGCCGTCAACTAGCTTGTTTGAGCTGCCTCAAAGTATCGGAAGTCGCAAGTAGGGCGGCCGTCAGACTGTTCCTGCACGCAGCAACTCTTCGACCCTCAAAATCCTCGAAGTCATGCTGGCGGCCGATGTAGCAGTGGGTTTGGCGTGCTCAGCAGACAAGCCCAGTGAGAAACTCAACATTGTTCCTGTAAGAGTTCTGACATGAATTCTCGCTGGCAGGTTTCAACACAGGGCTGAGTGCGATCGAGAAGGCATGCGGACGTTATGAAACGAAGAGGATTCCTTTAGCAGTTTGGAGTTCGATGTATACGGAGTTCCTGGCTGTCCCGGCATTAATTCAGTTCTGAGCTTTCCCCGAAGCCCTTAAGCTGCCAGGGACGAGCGTGGGAGCGGGGCATCGAGCAGTTGCAACTCGCCGTGACTGCAGTTGGTTGAATGTGCGATTGTTTTTCCGTACACGAGAGAAGCAGCTGGCGCCTTTCCTTCGACTCCTCTTGCCTCACTGAAGGCTGTCGATGCGGCGGCGGGGGCTGGTCCCGGACGTGGTCACCTGGACCCGCGGGTTGTCTTGAAAGAGAAACTTACTTTTCACACTGCGTGGCTAGCACATGCTGTGAACCATGTTTTGTATGACATTGGTGCAGGGTTTGTCTTGGGTTCCGTTCAAAGGCTATGCAACTCATCACTCAGGTGGAAGTGCGTTATCATCCAGGAGCGTTCGGTAACCTGTTTACAAATGTCAGGGGAGAGACAGATCCCGAGCGCGCTGATGCAAGATGAAGTATTGAGCTCTTGGATGCAGGAGTGCCCTGTGCTCTGCGGCGGAGAAGGCGGTTTGGCGGAAGAGGGTGTATGGCAATGACGCCTTAACCGAAAGACGAAGGTGGACTTCGCATTTTGGGAAGCCGGAGCTTTAGTAATTTGCCTTTTGACACTTGGCAAGATTGTGGGAGAAGCATCGCTGCAGTAAGAGTAATTGCATGCCGAAGCGATTATTCCGAGAGTTCATGACAGTGCCAGCATCAGCGACAACAGTCATAATGCAAAGGATCGCAGTATCAACCGCGATAGCAGTCGTAACAGTCGTGGTCGTCCACCTCCTCCTCCGCCGCCTCCTCCTCTGCCTCCTGCTCCTGTTCCTCCACCTCCTCCTCCTCGTCTTCATCGTTTAATGTTTAATGAAATGGATGTTGACTTTTTGCCTGCAGAGGCACGATGATGACGGTGTTGGTGATGATGATGGGGACACTGATGATGGTGCCTCTGATGATGTCCAGCATCACAGTGGTTTTCCAAGCTGCGTTTATTCTGTGTTGCCTATCGCGGATAGTTGTGCCCCATTTGCGAGGAACAGTACGCTTGATACTCGCATCCCGAACGCTGGCGCAAGCTTATGAGAGTCTGTAAGCTTAGTGATGTTATCAGAACTATACCTCTCCGCACTGAACCTTCCCAGAATTCGGCTGCGAAGTCTTGTTTATCTTGTTGCAATGAGATGTTGAAAAATCCGGTTGCTGCCTGAGGGCGGAGCTTGGGAGCTGGCACTGGGGGTGCTGTGGGAGCCAGGCGGGCGAATGCGCGGGAGCCCATAAAACCAAAAGCAGCGGGAAAATCAGCTGCAGTACTACTTTTGTGTAGTCGTCGTGCAGGAGGATTGCAATAGTAGTGCCAGTATCGCAAGACGTGCGATGAGAGCCTGTGAAAGTCCTAGTACTTGCTGTCAATGTTGCTGTTAATTCCCTCCGCATCATGGGCAACTTTCCAGACACCCCTGGATCCCAAAGCACTTCATGATAACATGCGAAATCCGTGGATTGGAATCCTGGTCTTCTTGTGTGCCGGCTAGCGGATGAGTGTTGGATCATGGCCCCAGAAGGTCTGAGCTTGCTGAGAAGCCCGAGACTCTAGGACCCTTTCTGGCCGGGTGTCATAGCCAGGTTGGTTCCCCGGCCTCATTGCTTTCAATGCCGTCGCCGCGGCCTGTGAGCGAGGTGCGCGCACCACGTCTTTCGGAAGGTGTGTTAAGGTCCCAAGCCTATCCTTGCAACATCAAGGCTGGCGAGAAAGGCTTTTGAATTTCTGATAAGCTTGTTCCGACATTGCAGGCATCCCTCATCACCACAAACAGAAAGCTGAGAAGCCCCCTCGAGTGCCAGAAATGCCTGTCCGAGTGGGACAGCTCTGCAGGTGGCCGCTGGGAGCAGACACTGCAAGTCCTGTCGGCGATGCGAGGGCAGGGGCCTCTGTCACTCCTCACAGAAAGCCCAGAAGCGAAGGAGATCCCAGGCAGAACTACTGGTGCCGTCCCAGAGCTCCCAGGCAGCGGCTTCTGCCGGATGCGCTCGGCTTCGGTGCTGCCGTCGCCGCAGCCGCCGCGGCCGGCGCCTGGGCCGCAGCGCTGCAGCTCCTGGAGGCCGCAGAGCCGCGCAGCCGCGATGATCCGGGGGGAAGAGCCTCTTCAGCTAAGCATCCATCGCAGGAGATGGAAGATGCGCGGCACAGCCCAAACATGCCACCCGGACGCACTCAGCCGTGTTGGACACTTTTTCCTGAGAAAGCCTCAAGAAGGATGCTGGCGCCGTTTGCTTAGGTGTTGTCCCATAGGTCACAGCACAGCCGCCACCAAAACGCCACGCTCAGGAAGTGCCATTAAAGTCCTGATCAGTCCCGTTTGTTCGATGCAGGCTCGTCTACGAGGCAGCTTTGTCGGCCTATTTGCAAGGAAACTGCTTCGAGAAGGCCGCCTCCGAAGTGTGGTTGAATCTCAGAAAGCATGCAGCATGGAGGGAAGCAGCACAACGTAGGTGATGAGGATGCCGAGTGCTGTTCGACTGTTGCTGAGGGGTGATGGCTGATGGTGTTTGCCGTGGTTGTGATGTGCAGCAGTGCGTCAGGTGGTGAGGACGGAGGGCATGATTCACGATCGCGGCCTTGAGCTGGTTCTGGCGATGTCTACGTGAGGCTCAGGCCATGCATGGACGTCTCGAATTTGAGTCCATGGCTCCTTGAGCTGACCACATGCCAGGACTTTTCCCCAGGCTTGGTTGGATTTGCAGTGTGACTTGGCATCTTCCGTGAGCGTGAGCCTTGGAACTTTGTGTTGAAAGCAGCAGAACCTTGGCTTGCGGTTGCTGGCTTTACGAGCAGAAGCTGCACCATGATGTGACATGATGTGACCACGTGGCTTGCCGGACCTCACAATCGTGCAGATTCGGTCTCGTTGGCACAGAGATGTCCGCACGGACCTCCCGATGTTGGTGCCGGTGTCTAAGTCTTCCCTCCTGCGAGCAGCCAAACCTCATGGGTGGTGTCTACGGCGTGTCTTGACGTCTACGGCGCGGCAGAGCTACACTGTTTCGGTATCGTCCGAAGGGAATGGGTACTGAAGTGGTACGCATCCACGAGAAGACCGCGATCAGGGAAGTGGGTGAGCCGGGCACCTCCTCCGACATCGATTACACATCTCCAGCCGTTAAGCCTTCATATCCAAGGTTGAGTCAGTTCACCGCCACAGAGCCGGACTACGACGAGATTCTCTCGGGGACCCTGGAAGCTACAAGGCTGAGAGCCCACTGTCAGAGACGAGCCCGCATTACCACACGTTTAACGCAAACATGGTGGATGGCAACGATGATACCAAGGGCATCTCAGAGTACTCATTTTGGGAATGCAATCAGCGGTATCAGGCACGCCGCTTCATGGAGTCCCAGGTCACGACGGAGTTCGAAGAGCAAGAAGCCGATTTGGAAGAGGAAGCGTCCGACAAATTGGCTTCCTCGATTGTTTCGTTTTGGATGGGGAAACCATGGTACAGCAGCCGCAGAGGCTGTGCAAGATACTTCGGCAATAGCCTAGGCAAAAGGGACGATTCTCTCGCTTCGGACAGACAAGACGACTGCAAAAACAGCAGCCAAAAAGGCGAGAAGCCCAGCGCTCAAGTACCTGTCCTCAGCAGGACCGACGGCAGAGAAGCTTTAAACGAGGTGAATGGCCACAAGGAGGAGATTGTTGACAAGCTTGAGGTGTGCAAGGACAAGGTCAACGACTACGTGGACAAAAATCAACGACTGGATAGGCACCGCAGAAGATGATTGCTGAGGCAGATTGGCCGACTGCGTGCCTCTGCAATTATGGGCTGTCGAAGGTGATGTGTGACTTGTCCTGTGTGCAGAATGCCGATTGCGCTGATACAACCCTGATGCAGACCCTACAGGCCTTGCTCAACTACCAAACGGAATACATCGTCTATGCATCAGGCGACGTGATCACCACCGCTGCGGCACCCGGCGACAGGGGTCCAAGATGCCACACCGCAGGCCAACACTTTTGCTGTCGGAGCTACAACAAGTGAATGCAGCAGCTCTTCAGGAACATCAACTGGCATCAATCAGAGGGGGATGGGTTGTACCGGTGCCTGTCGTCTCTGACTGTCAGTGCTTCCAAGCAAAACTGGCCCTGCGCATGAAGGCCGCGAGCGGCATGCTCAACCATTTTCAGGCAAGTTTCCATCGGCACCTGCAGACAGGAACCCGGGAAGCCCAGCTGGCCGACAAGATGGCGACTTCTGCGCAAACAGACAGTGAAGCAGCGCACACGCACACTGGCCAGTAAGGCACAGGCTCTGAAGATCCAACTCCTGCACTGGCTTACACATGATGACTCGGGTCTGGGTGCCCCATGCACTGGGAACGACTCCCGCATCAACTGCCTGAAGCGAAGAGGGCCGAGCGAGCCAGAATTGCCGAGACCCGCCATTCAGGGCATGGCGATGCAGTCTGCATGAATGGATCGCGAGCCGTCATCACACAGTGTGATATGTGGAACACCATCACGAACCATGTGTAGAGGCAGTCGTGGGAACGGACACGTGAAGGCCCCCTGCAATGCCGCGAAAATGCTGGCACTGCCAACTTATCGATGACTTGTGGATGAGCGAAATTGGGTTGCTCGCGCTGCATTATCAGCTCTGTGCAGCCATCGTTCTGTAGATTCCCTAGAAACAGGGTGTTACCTGATATACCACATCTGATAGGGCTTTGCACTTGACGTCTTGACAGCCTGATGTGCAGGAAGTATCGTAAGCTATAAGCCGCGAATTTAGACCCTCCCTTCAGGGTCCAGCCAGAAAGCAGGACTACTTCGCGCTAAAGAGGGAGAAGAACAAGCCGCTGTCCCGGGAGTCGATCAAGGCTACTCTTGACGGAAGAAGAGCAAAATGCCAGCTCGTGTTGATTGTCTTGTCGGGCTTTTGGTGTCGGGACTTGGTGTTGGAGATCTATTGCGGGAGGTTCAAGCTTAGGCTTCTCAAAGCTGAAACCGAATAGAGTCTAGAGCCTGGAGTCCAGAGTACTTCGATGAGAATCCTACGGCTAGGCCTGCGCTCGCGCCATCCTCCTCGTAGTAGCCGGGCTCCACGCGAAGGGCCTCGTCCACTTGGCTCCGTGGTGGCATTGCTGGGTTCGTGGCCAATGGGCTAGGAGAGCCAAGCTGAGGATTTGAAGCCCGAGAACTTGATGATGCACCTTGGCAGAATTTTCCTGGCGATGCTCGGGCTTTCTGAGAGCTGAGCTTGACCTTCTGATGCTGTGAAGGTTTAATGGGCGGTTGAAGCTCATCGATGTGGACGGCTGCGTTCCCATCGACAGCTCCTCGGCCTGCTTTGCACGGCGAAGTTCGTGGCGCGCGCGGAGTGACAAGATTTGTGGGCGGCTGCGTAGAGTCTGGTCTAGTGGATCCTGATGCATGTCGTTCGTCGCATATCTAGGCACGCTACGATTGATCTGTTGTTGAGCAATTGAGTCGAGCAGATGTCCGGATCGCTGAGCTTTCCACAGCAGCAGATCAGGTGAAGTCTCTATCAACGACTCGTCCATCTCTTTCTCGCCGTGCTACTGCGCGCCAGAGTGGGCCAGGCCGGCGTGACGAAGATTCACAGTACATTTGCTGTATCGTGCGACGACGAGCTCTATCTTGCTTGATTCCTAACTAGCCTGAGCCTACGGTTCCAGAGCAGATGCCGCAGGGTCAAGTAGGAGTCTACTTAGGTTTTGGATACGTACTCCTCAACGGTTCGAGTTGGAATGTAAGGTTGGATGATCGTTTCCATTGCGCAGGATACTGTAGCACCATACAGTATCATGTCGGTTTTCCGCACTGGGAGGAGTCTAGGGTGTCCAGGACGTTCTGCCCTCTTAAGGTTAGGGGACGTTCACTTTCCAATCCTTCGGACTCTGCGAGACCCCACGTCGCAGCCCTATCTGGCAGACCAGCCCGAGCCGAGAAGGCAATCTGTCCAAAACACCCAACACTGGATGATTGCAAGCTGAAGAGTCTTCAGCCAATTCTTTGCTGATTCGTTCGGATTCGATCACTTGCCTTGAGCGAGTGCTGCAGGTTCTTGATCGATGAGGCAGAGTCCAAGATCATCGCCAAGCCCCACCTGGACGTGGCAACCTTAGTCGGTGTCTGTCGTTCAGTGTGAGCTTCGTTTCTCAATCATAGCGCCGCATGCTGATACGAGAGTTTTCAGGTCTGGAGCATTGGCATCACGCTATGCGAGCTCGTGACGTGCCCTGTCTGCAATCTCCCCAAGTGTTGTTCGGGGTCGACGCAGAGGTCGAATCCAAGGGTGAGTGGGGAACTGTTGGTACAAAGCGCAGCCCGATGGCTTGCGAGGCTGGATGCGATTTTGAAGCCCATGTACGGCAACTTCCTTCGCAACGGGCACTCGCACCGGGAAGCAGGTGGGCAAACATGCTGCACGAAACTGCACATTCGCAGGAGTCAGAAACCGGACTGTCCCTGCAAGGTTTCCTCTTCATGGACTGGCTCGGCCACATCACGTGCCAAGCCTCATTCGGTAAGGATCAATCTTCTGGGTCTAGGACCTATGAGTTGCAGCTCAGAGAATCTGCAGAGACCCGGGACGCAGCGATCTCAACAGTTGCATAAGGTCTGCCCGTTTAGGTTTTAGGGTTTAGCACGTTGCACTGGCCCTGCTACTTGGTCCCAGTGCCCCACGGCCCAGCTCCAAGTCTTCTACTCTACCACGGATATTTGACTACGACAAACTTTGCGTCCAGAAGCCGAAGCCCCCTCCCGAGTCTAGCGATACCCTTACCCTAAACCGTGTGAGACCCAAGCCCGAAACGGGTTGCCAAGGCGTGCGCCGGTTCCCAAGAGCATCGAGCGATTCGACCGCGACTTCCACAAGCTCATTGCACCTCTGACGGATGGCCTTTGCATTCTCGTTTTCAGAGGCTGCTCCTACGACGTATCTTTACCTGAGTCTCAGAGCCCCCAGGAGCCTCAAACTGAAGCACCACAGAACCCGACTCTGCTGCAACTCCGCCGTGAGGTGGAGTCCCTCCTGGTCTGCGACCTCACGAAGAGGAGCCACGAAGTTAGGGAACCTGTTACGTCGGTCAGGAGAGGATTGCACATTCACTGGCATCTTGAAAATTTTTAAGTTCAGAAGAGGACTTTCAGAAGGAGCTGCGGCCACAGCTGACTTTGACGGTGGAAGCTCTGTGTTCCCACGCATCAAAGCCTTTGAGTGATGCCGATCTTCATATGTCTATACGCTTGTTTAGATTTACTTCTGCTTGGAGCATGCTCTCGCATTTGCAGCTTTCTACAGTCACGCGATGCCTGAAGACTTTTGAGGGGAATTGGGTTGATCCCCTGAGCCATGAGCCACAAGCCCCGAGCCGCAGGAAGTCGCTGGCCCAGTGCCTCTCCGACCCATACGTCGTGGAGTCTGGCAAATCTGAGTCGACAGAGCTGGAAGGCCAGGATTTCATAGGGTCGGTGAGCGCGTCTTGCATTGAAGCAGCCCTGATGTGGATGCCATGCAGGTGGTGAGCACCTGGGCGCAAAGTTGATCGGCATTGCTGTCGTTCAGTTTCGCAGACTTTGAGACGTGAGATGTAATGGTGAAGACTTCAGAACCAGTGTGTCTTTAGCAGCTTCCAGCTAGCGACTTGAGGTGCCAGTGCAAACGGCATCAGTGATACTCAGCCTTGTCAGGTGCATCGAAATCTTTGGTGAGGTAAATGGCTGCTCGATTTTTTACACCTCGAGCTGTAAGCGCCAGCTCACTCCGAGGAAGGTCGTTCGACAGGCTCGCCAGCGCTTCGAGGACACCTCTAGCAAGGCCACGAATCCGGGAGAGAAGGGGAGCTGAAGGGTTTGAGATCTGGGTTCGTTGTGAGACTTCTGAGGCATGCAAGTTTGGTGACCAGGCCTCGAGTTCAATTGCGCCGTTGCACCAGCACTCGAAGTGTGCAATAACAAGGCTTTCTACGAGTGTGATTGAAGCCAGGTGCACGAAGCTCAACGCTGGGTCTTCAAGCGAAAGCTGCATTGAGCAGACTAGCTGAGACACGAAACGGTATCGGAGTGAACCCGATCTCATTGACAACCCACCTTCGATCTTCTTAAGGCTTGGATGCTTTGTAGTCTGCTTCTCGCAGATCGGGCTCGATTCTTCTTCGAAGTGCGCTCGCGTAGGGAGGTGTTTTGCCGGAGCTTTGCTGTCTCAGGGCTCCAAGATTGCAGGCTCTCTCTTTCAGAATTTCTTGTCGCGAGTCCTGTGCCTTGTGACTGTCCAGCCCACAGCCAGCCGATACTGTAACCTCACTCTCACTCTCACTCTCAGTCTCATTCTCTCACTCTCTTACTCACTCACTCGCTCGCTCACTCACTCACTCTCACTCACACACTCTCTCTCTCTCTCACTCACTCACATGAAAGCTTCGGATAAGCCCTCCAGAGCCAGAGCCAAAGCTCGCAGGCCCCGCTTTACAAGGGCACCTTGTGGAAGCTCAACACGGCGCCTTTGCGCGAACATGGCTTCAGAGCCGTTTCGCGGGCCTTCCGGGTATTTTTGGAGAGTTCTGCTCCGGCCTCCTATCGAACACACTCCTCGGCATCCTGGTTAGCTACCACTGCCCCTGAATTTTCTCCGTGGTCTATGAGCGCAAGATGGCATGATGATGATGGAAGTCGCAGGAAAATTCGTTGGTCACGCATCCCCATCCTCATCCTCCCACAAAGCCCCGGCCTCCGAGGATGGCAAGGCAGAAGATGCCACGCACTGGCTCAAGCGAGACATGTGGGTCGCCTGCGTAGCCCGGCAAAGTTCGGCTTCGGGGGGCTGACCTCAAAAGAGGTTGCGCAGAGGCCTTAAGAGAAAACAAGCCCCCCAGAGGCCCATTGGGTGAACTTGGGTCCAAGAGCCTTGCGTCCCAGCTCCAGAGCCTTTCAGGACGGCTCTCTGTGCTACTTCAGCATCAAGGAGAACAAGCGCCTGGTACTCCTGGATGGTATCAAAATCTCGGGTGCCAAGGCCAGTGAGTCTGGAGTCTCGACGTGTGGTGTTTACAACACTTTACTCGTACAACATGCAAAAAAAGTTGCTGAGCAGAGTCAAGCGACATGGAATGGAGCAATCTAGCTAGCCACGGTGCAATCCGGTATTCTTCACGCGGCCTGCAGCTTGAATTTGGCAAGAAGAATCTGTGGTCTTCAGTTGGAGGTAAGATGTGTGACCTTGCGATGAAGTCAGTAGCATTCCGATTTCGTCGCAACTTTACACATGTCTCCTTGGTCGAAGGCTACCATGCGATTTCCGCTTGGCTAGCGACTAGCCAAGTTACTGCATGCAGTTGTCTCAGCTGCGTGCACTCACCATGCTGTGTTACGACAAATCTCATCCTGGAAGGTTTATTGCTTGGTTGCCTTAAGCCCTTGTGCCCTGGTCCATGGCTTCGGCGGCGCAGGTCACCACGCTGCCAAACGCTGCGCGTGAGTTTGTGCCTTGGGCTACACATGGCCACACAGTCCTGCTGTCTCCGGGTGGCTCGCTCTGTCTCTTGTTTCTGCCGACCGACCGACCGACCGACCGGCATAACACGTGAATGCAGGTGTTGCATGAGAGGTCGATCGTGGTCTCTTGTGGTCTGCCCGATGCAAATGCATCACTGGGCATAGGTAGGTCTCGATTCTGTAACGGCCTCAGGCTTTCCAACTCGACTGTGTCAACAGCGTGGCTTGGATCTGCAGCTTAGTGATTAGCTGGGGCTCTTGCAATGTACATCCGGCGTTAGCCCGGTGCACTAGAGTCTGTGAACACTGCTATTTCCGTCATTATGGACACTTCAGCAATGTACTGAACTGAGGTGGCCTTTGTTCACGTTCCGATGTGACGTCTTGTCATGTAGAGAAAATCCAGCGGCTCAAATCTGTGCAAAGGGCCAAGCAGACCAAGCCCTGCAGAGCAGACAGGCATTGAGAGCATGTCAGCACACTCTCACGGCATCACGGCAGGGCTGGAACCCTCTTGCCTTTACAGTCAGGACGACCACGAGAAGGACATCTCCATGTGCTTCTCCGCTGAGTCCGAGCAGGAATACCAGCCGCCCGGCCCCGTGTTGGTAACATCCTGCAGTTGCATCCTGATGCTGCGGGCATCAGCTGGGCAGCTAGAATCTTCACGTGGCATCATGGCAAGTAGCTTTCGTGGCTTGAAATGCCAAATACAGGCAGCAGAATGCGGAGTCAAACCCAATCCTCAGTGCATCCGAAGACTCGCCCGGATGCAATGTTGGACCGCAAGACTCTGACATTCGAAGGCACGTGTGAATCAACAGGTCGTAAGCTCCCTGTCAACTGCCTCGCCAACCGATGCGGAATCACGCTTAAAGTCCCCTGTTCTGCGCAGCAGATGTGTTCTCAGGAAGTGGCGCTCCCTGCTGTCGCAGGCCTCCAACCTGGAAGGCGTGTGGGAAGCTTTGGCCAAGCGGAAGCAACTCAGGTTGGCTCCTTTTGAATTCTAAAAGCCAAGACTTCGGATTTCAAGTTTCAAGGCTCGTTAGGAGGAGGAGGAGGAGGAGGACGTCGCCACTGCTGCTGATGCTCGTGATGGCGGTACTGTGGTCTTCCAATTTCAATAGGGTTGTCCCGGCAGGTGCCATGCAGACCATCCGCTTGGGTGGCGCAGTGGCCGATGAGCTGAAACAGTTCAGGCGACGCCGTTTTCAGCCTCCCTGGGCCCCAGCCCCATGCCGGTCTTTCCGGTTGAGCGCAGCATTTGACATGCTCTCCGCGCCGGGACCCTTACAAGCCGCAGCTGAGCTTGTCCATGCAGAGCCCTGCCGGGAGCTGTAACGAAATGTTGTGATTGGTGGCATGACGACGACACGGAAGGAAGACCAAACTTGTCGAGCTGCGGCCGGATGCATGTTTGAGCGCCGCATCCGTTCTATTGCTTGTACCATACCGGCAGGCTCGCGGTGAAGAACCGCCGAATGAAGGTTGGTGAGGACACGAAGGACGACAGGGCTCCCACCGATTCTGCACAACAAGCGCTCGTGTAGGTGGAGAAGGTGCACAGTTCTTGCGTCTGATGCCAGGATCAGTTTGCCCCCATCTTCAAGGCGAAGCTGTGGAAGGTCAAGGCAGAAGGCCGATCTCTTGAGGGAAATGGAAGGAGAGCTCAAGTTGGGTGGGAGGAATTTGGCGACACAGGATCCCTGTTTGTTTCGTAGCGCTTGGAGTGAGGGTGGTCTGGGATTCCACCGAGGCAGGACTTAGGATACCTGCTTGGATAGCTGCAGGCGACCGCAAAAAGGTCGATGACTGGTTTGAGCGCGAGATGTGGATCGCCAAGAACGGAGCCTTGTCTTGTAATGGTTCAGCTTCTTTAAGCGGTTCACATCTGTACATCTTTTGGGTTGGACGGGCAACGGCATCAACTTAGGGTTTGCTTCGCTCTCAGCTCTTGGGACGTGCTGGGTTGAAGACGGAATACTCTAAAGCCGGATGGGTGATGCGTAAAACATGTCTCTGAAGTGAGCATTAGACCGGATCCTTGCCGAGTTTTTGCTCTCTCTGTCTCTCTCTCGCAAGTTTCCGTGTTCAGGCAGCCTGGTCTACTGGAGCAAGAAGGAAGACCGTTTCTTGCATGCAATTCAGAGTCCTTCGAGTCACGGTTCAGTGAGCTATGACCTTCTGTTTTGGAGCCTCCGCGATTTTCAGCAAAGCCAAGGCGAGCTGGTGTACTACACAGCGAACGACATTGCACAAGCCAAGTTTGTGCTGATCGACAACGAGGACACTTTTCACCCGCCACCTGTCCCAACATGCAGGTCTTAGTGTGCAATCAGGCCAAGTTGCCCGGTGTCGGCAGCAGTAGGCGAAAGACGCTTTCGGCCCGGTTTGCAAGTGCCGTGACGGCAGCAACGTCCAACAACAATGGAAAAACCGTTCTGCTTCTGTCTGACATCCACAGCAAAGGTGGGCCTTCCATGTGCAGCTAGCGTCCTCCGGAGGCATCGAGTTTGCACCCGGTGAGTTCGCTGCTGAGTCAGAGGCCAGCCGTGATCGTGGCCCGGCAGATGCATTGGTTTTGCAGTGCCTTTGTATCCATTCTGTTTCTTCTTGCTGTATGGCCAGGTGACGGATGTTCGGATTGTAACTGCTGGCTGCTGTCTCTAACTCATGGCTTCGCAATGGATGGAAAGTTGCTCCTGGCTGTCGTCAACAACCTCTATAAGAACTCGTCGTCTTCTTACAATCTTCATTGTTCACTCGGATGTTTTGTTGCTTGATTGATCTCACTGCAGAAGCACACATTGCGCCAGTCGCAATCACAAGATCATAGGTGCTACAGCTAAGGCAGCAAACAGCCCTGCCACCACCAACGTAGAGAACAACAGGAACAATGCATGCGATGACTGCGACAAGTCGACAAGTACTAGCACAGCCGCTAACCGCTAAAGCAACCGGCGGGGGCAAAACCAACAACAACTTTCGGCCAGTACCAGCCTCCCCCGGAACCACTGAAATGCAAATCAGAGTTCGGTGTAGCTTCGACAGTGGCAGCCGAGGATGGATCTCCGAACTGGCGCAGTTCAAGCATGCCTAAGCAGTCCTGTCTTGGGGACTGCACCGGGTTGCAGGGCAGGCAGAAGTCCTTATTTCTGTCGGTCAAAGCATTGAAGCGCATGCAACCTCTGCCAGTCCGGGCACCGGCGCCTGTGTTACATTACGCAAGCTTGCCGCATGTGATAGCAGTTTTCGGGGTCGGGGCGTCCGAACCACCCGAAAGAGCAAGCTTGAAAGAAGAACTGATGCCGTGAAGGCGATTCTGGTGGAGCAAGACAGACGGCAAGCCTGGTCGCTTCTCCTCCCCTAAGCTAAACGTCCTGGTTCGACAGACAGGTCACCCTGAATCAGTACGCGGTTGCGAGCGCCTAGAGTAGGCAGCTTGGGACATTATGTGCCCCGAAGTGCATTTTGCATGTCGCAGTTCCAGATGGTGCAGCGTTACTCTTCTTCGAGCTCATGCCACACTGGCTTTAGTACTATGTTACTATGTCGAGCGGACAGCAAAGTGGAGCTAGTTTTACACATGCTCAAAGCAAGGAAACCCGCATCCCGCAGCTTGTCCTACTCTGCCTTTTCTGCCTTCGCTTCCGAGCTCTGCCTTTGTCCTGGAACTGGTCTGCTCAGCAGTGAAGGTTCCGGTCTGCGAGCCGTGGATAGTGGATGCAGATTCGGGGGTGATCTCCAGCTAGAGCTGATGTGGCCTGTGGCCTTTGTTTCATCTACTCAAGCCTCGTACAATAGCCAGGGACACCACGGCTCAAAAGGCACTGCTTGTCCTCGAATGTTTTGATGCGTGAGCGGCAACTTCCAACCTTGCTGGAACAGGGTGATTGGTGGTTTGAAGACTTGGGGGCCGTTCGGATGCGCAGAAAAGAATTCCCTTTCTGGAAGTTCTTGGTTCTAGACTTACAGATCCTCTTGAGAGTGCACACGAGGTCTTAGCCCTAGTCTATGTGAGTCTGGAGACATGCTCTGGGTTGCCGGATCTTCGCTAATGTACTGAGCTGAGTTGGATGATGCAAGCCTCTTTCGCACTTCACCGCTGGGAGGGTCCTACTTGGCAGTCATAATCTACTCCTGCGCCGGACCTTGCTCGAATTTTCCTACCCGGCTGCAAATCTGTTTCAACTTCGCAGATTTGCAGCTTTCGTCAAGTGTGCAATTTGTCACTCGATGCAGTGAGACAGCTGATACTAAGTTGCTTGAACTCTGGAGCAGTGAGCTCCACCGTCCGACATAGTCAGAAGAGCAACAGATGTGTAGAAGTCGTAAAAGTTTTGAGGGAAACCAGAGTGTCTCGGCATCGTGGGCAGTGGCTCTGTGTCTGGCCGGCATCCTTGGTCGGCCGTTGAGTAGCCCAGCGTGACGAAACAAGCCCTGGAAAGCACCGAGACAGCGAGAACCAATTTGGTTGAACGGTTTTCCACACCTTCTTTCCCTGGGTTATCTTATGCAGCTACAGGGTCGCAGTGCATCTGGCTTCTAGTAGCAAAGCCTGTCCATAAAATTGGACAGAACAGAACACCAACGCACACTCCTACGTTGTCCTAGAGTCCTACACATATCGTCGCCCAGTTGCTTGACGCACCCTCCTATGTTGTCCTAGAGTCCTACACATATCGTCGCCCAGTTGCTTGAGTGTTGCTTGCCGTCCTGCCCGCGTCGTGTTTCACGGGCGGCAGTGCCTGGATGTGCCTGGCCTTCAGGTTATCCACAGAGATCATTCCGATATTTCTACAGGTCTTCCATTGTGTGCTGTTCTAGTTTTTGATTTGTCGGTTTATGTCTTCTTGTCTCGAAAGGTTTTGCTTACCAAGGTTAGAAGAGTCCCTGTCAGGCTCAGTGCACTCGGGACGGAGATGAAGTCCAATCCGTGGTACGTCATGCCGTGCTTCGTGCAATCCGAACACACAATCCTTAGTGCCCTGAAGCTTCACTGTGCTCGAACCGGAACTGGAATGTGGGGCATAGCCGCACTCTTGCAGGCTTCAGCTCCGAGGATAAGGGTTTTCAGGAAAATTTCCTAACAGCTAGAGGAGTCATCCATGGAATGAGACGTGTAAAGCGTCCACGGAACAAGAAAGAAATTTCCTTGGACAGATGAGGGCGTTTCGGCGCTGTGATTGCTAACCCATGTATGTAGAAACACGTTCCGAGACCAGGCAGCGCAAGTGCCTCAACTCAGGACATAGAGCTCGCATCTTCGATCGACCATGCTGGAAGACACCTATTAGAGATGTTGCATGCCGGTTCGAGTACAAGGATGTAAGGCAAGCTAGTGTTGTTGGTTTCGTGTTTGGGCCATGCAGGAGATGGATGTAGTCATGAGCAATGTCTGTTCTTGAGCTATTCCGTTCTGAGGCGGCCTGGAACGTGGAACTTGCATGCCTCGGCTGATGTTGTTGACACTTCACAAATGGTGAGTGTCAAATAATCCGCGAACACTGCGTTGATCATCCAAAAGGAATATCGGCTTCTTTTGATGGGTTTGTTTGAGGTTTGTAGCCCGAAAGGTTAGAAGGAGTCAGAGAGGGTTTTAAATTTTCGAGGTGTTGTAAAGGGGTTTGGTGAGGATCCGACGCTGATTTGCTAGGGACACTCCTCCCCCAAGCCGATCAGGAAGAGCCAACGTTAGGAGCCGTCAACCCTGGGACCTGAGCATTCATAGTCGCCGAAGGACGATGTCGTGTTAACAATCCACCGGCAAGATCCGAAACTGGACACCACAAGCCTAGACAACAGGGAAAAGCCCGGAAGAAGCTTCCCCTAGCATTGCAAGCAACTGATGAACGCACAGGACTTCAGGGTCTTGGGCCGAGTCTTGTTTGATTTGTTGAACTGACCTAGCTTCCAAGTGAAAGATAGTCCAAAGACCCGAAACCCGGAACATCCCGCAACCCTAAACCCCAGACTCCTAGACACAATACCCTAAATCCTCAACCCTAAGAGCAGCATGATCAGATGGAAGACCATGCCCTCCTCCAAGAGCACAACCAGTCGCAGTGGGACGGGTGCCGCATGAGTGCTCCAAGGAGGTACAAAACAACGCGACTTGGGCAAACTGCAAAGCCATTTGGGTTGGTCCAGCCGGCTGACCGTCCGGCGACAACGACGCTGCAGACGTCGACGGACATCATCAGACCGAAGGCTAGCAGGCCTTGGGATACGGCCAGTGCATGCCACGAACACTTCAAGGTTGCAACGTGCTCGTCAGCTGCATCGCTAGTAAATTATTGTGTTCTTTCCGTGACGGTGGAACATGACGGAAAATGTCCATCTAATTGCTACATGTACCGTGGTAGTGAGTAGTGTTCGGGTTTGGGGTTCTTGTTCGATGGCACGCCAAAACCACGAGAGGAAGCCTAAGACACCCTGAATCGTAAAGAGGGGCGCATGTGAAGGAGGGAATACGATCCTGAACCAGCGGGCCCGGTGCCGTGACGGCCCAGCAGTGAATTTGTATGAACCGTGCAATGCTGCGATTGCCAGATTTGCAATGAGAATCGTGCTGGACTTCTTGGTCTTGTCTAGGTCCAGCGACCCTAGATCAAAGGAAAGCACAGCGTAAGCCACAGAAATCAAAGCAGAGATCGCCAGAGCCATCCCTGCGAATTCGAGGCCCCAGCGGAAGGCCTTCAGCAGCCTCCAGCTCGGCTAGCGCCGGGAGCCTTAGAGCAGTGTCCGGGATATGTGATATCTGATATCTATCTATCGATCCATCTATCTCTTTATCCATCTACCTATCTATGTATGGATATGGATATTAATGCGGATGTGGAGATGGAGATGGAACTGGAGTTAACGATGGATAAGTATAAGTCTATGTTTATGTCTCTGCCTCTGGCATCCTCTGGCATCCTCTGGCTATGGTTAGGCGTATGGCTATATCTACGTACATGTCCATGTCTAATTATGTGTATGTGTGTCTGATTGTCTCGTTTATATGTATAGGAATACGTACATGTATAGGTTTATGCATGTGTATGAATCTTTGTATCTGTTGTTGTAGGTGTATACATGTGTGTGCAGATTATGTACGGTGTATAGGGGAAGTATCTCTGTTCGTAATGTAGGCATAGGTAGGTAGGTAGGCAGGCAGGCAGGAAAGGCCGTAGATATGTAGGTATGTGGACGGTGCGTTGGTCGGTAGGTGGGCAGGTGGGCAGGTGGGTAGGTGGGTAGGTGGGTAGGTTGTTGGGCGGGTGCCGTGTTGTGTCTTGCCGTGCCGTACCGTGCGTGCAATGTCGTGTTGTTGCGTGGCATGGTGTCACGCATCTCGCTGTGCTGCGCTGCGCTGTGCTGTGGTGTGATGTGGTGCGGCATGACATGGCATGGCATGGCATGGCATGCCAGGCTGGTATGGCATGCACGGTGTGCTATGGTACGCAATGGTACGCTATGCTATGCTCTGTGATGTTGCTGTTGCGCTATGCTATGTTGTGCTGTGGTAGCACATGTTATGCTATATTAAGCTGTGTGATCTTCTGGAATCAAACGGAACACAGCGGGATGCAAGGTAAGGTAAGGTCAGATGAGGTCAGTCAGGGTGATCTCAGGTGAGGTAACCTAGGATAAAACAACTTCATGGGCTTAAGGTTTCAGGTTTAGTGGTTTAGGGTTTTGGGATTTAGGGTTTAGGGTTTACGAATGAATGCAAGCTTGAAAAAATATGCAGACCCAACTCTTCATTATACTTGTGCACCTACCTACCACAAATGCGTGCATGCATATTATATATATTATATATATATATATATTTTTTTTTGTTTAAAAAAATATGCATTTGTCTCAGAAAGGTCGCAGGCGAGGATGCGCCTGCTGGCCGTGCCTGACCGAGACCTGCGCGCGTTGAAGAAGGGGTGTAGATATAAATGGAACCAGTCGCCGTGTCGCAACTATACGCTGCCCAATCTGATGGTGTCACTCGATGAACTAGCGCCGAACATGATGTCGTGAGCAGAGTAGGCTAAGTCATCCATTGCGTCCACATGAGCACCAACTCGGAAATCTTGTTGACATGTTACTGTGAGGTCGTTGGCGCTACCTTGCCTGAGCCCCAGTCTGGCACGGACTGCTTTCTACTAAGGAGCACCTGCGACTCCGTGTAGTTGGTTTGCATTTAGAGTAAGTTTGGGTGGCTTTGTTGAGTTTCGTGAAGGCAGGCCGCTTTGTTGGTCGATTGTGGCTGGGCTTTGAAATAACCATGGAGAGAAAGCATAAGCCTCTACTTCACATGTTTCCCTTAAGGAACCGTTCCGAAAACAAGTAATAAAGTATGGTACTCCAAAGCCCAGGTGGTAACGAGGCTGAAGGCTTTCTTGCCTTGAGGCTCCATGCAACAAAGGTTTTGTTGTTTTTTTTGCCACTCGGACGTCTCTCGCGTTCACGAGCGTAGAGCCTTTGTGCTGGATTGGCCCCAGCCAGCATCCAAGCACGCCAAGCACCCAGGCAGAGTACGGATATTGCAGCGCACGAGGATTTTGATGGGCATTTCGTGATTTCGTTTTTTATTCAAACAGTGATCCCCAAATGGTTATAAGCGACTATTATCAGTTGTCCTCCGTTTACACAGATCGTTATTTCATATAATTCATATAATATGTTCAGACTCTTGGCGGATTTCGAGTCTTGATTAGCAACGACTCAAGATCGCTCTGAGGTCCTTTTGGTGCTGGTCACCTGCCCAGTCATGCACAGAGCTGCGTTTCGGACAGGGTTTCTGGAAGCCAGCCGTGTGTGTCAGCATGACAAAACGTCGTTGCTGTTGCACGACCCTGTGTTTTGCGTGTATGTGATTGTGTGTGTGAGTGTGCACGCGGGTGCGTGCGTGTGTGGGTGTGGGTGTGGGTGTGGGTATGTGTGGGTGTGGGTGTCTGGCGGCATGTTTGTGCCTGTGTAGGCATGCCTCGTTGAAGTTTCGATCTGCTGCCAGGCCCGTCGGCAGTTGGACTTGCAGGTGTGCCCGGCAGAGCTGCTTCGGGCATGATGTGCAGCTGTGCAGTATTCGTGACAATCGCTGGGATCTAGGTGTACCGGATCATTTCAACTTTGGCCGTGGAACCGTGATGAGCCGTGCCAGTTCCGGGCAGGAGGGGTCTGCACACCAAGTTCAGAACAATCACGTCTGGTTCGTCGGCTGCCTTCAGAAGTCCTGACGCATACACAGATTTCAGCGCGCTTGGCCGAGATGCGAAAGCACCCGAAGCGAAGAACTGTCCACCCGACACTCACATCTTAACATGATCCTTCTGCGATATCCGAAGCTAAAGCCGCTCAGTCAATGTAATCAGTGTTGTCATCGACAGCACAACCCCAAGGTGACAGACGTTCAAGTTGTGACACGTGTGTGGCCTCCTGTGATCGCAACGACTCTCTCGCAATGTGAAGGTCTTACAGGCGCATCGGGCACATGACGACTGTCCGGTTCAGGCCGGGCCGCCCCGCAGCTCCAGGGTGATCTGGATGTTTCGAGGGGCTCCAGTGTCATCCATAAACTTGGTTTGAAGGGGCTAGACCAACAGCACCAGGAAAGGTTGATGGCTCTTTGTTAGGGCTGGGGATTGAACAGTGTAGCTTCGATTACTCCAGACCTGAACTCCTCGAGACGCCAGCCTGCAGCCCTGTCGTACAACCATGGTAGGTAATGATGGAGTAGATAAGAGACCCGAAGCCGCGCTCCCACCCTGTCGAAGATGGAGCCTGGACGCATCGGAAGGGCAGTCAGCCTGGCTCGGAACCTCAGGGCGGTGATTTGCGAGTCAAATGAGTGGAATTTCCCGTAAGCGATTCTAAACCCTCACTCTCGCGGACCGCAGAATAAGAACCTTGCATCCTGCCGCCAGTGTGGCAGCCAAGGATTTGACTGAGAACCCGCCCCCGGCTCCAGAAGTGCGGAAGCGAGCGCTGGTCACCTTCAACGCCAGGGTACGCTGGGGCCTGGAGGTTCAGTTTGATGGATCGCGGCCAGATGGGGGCCTTTGAAGCACTCGGACGTTTAAGCCCAAGACGTCATGCTCAAGTTCACAGGCAGTTGCAATCACTATGATTGTTGGATGGACACACGATTACAGCACCAGTCACTCGGTAGACTTCGTTCCAGGCTGGATAGGAGGCTGAAGATGGAAGTTTCGTAAGCCTGCGATGCAATGACATGCACCGTTTGGGAGTTTGTGTTTGCTTTTTCCATAACCCCGAAGGCTGAAGCTCAGGAAATGAGTACAGGATCAAACGAATCTGCACCTCTGTGCCACATCTGTGGTGTAAATCTCGTGGATAGGCAAGTGCAAGCAGGGGTTTCGCATATACGTACATCTCTCTCTCTATATATGCATGTATATATAAATATATGTACATACACCTACATACATCCATTTATACATATACATAGGCACACATACACGCAAACATACATGCGCACGTGCATGCATACGTGCCTGCATACATGCATGCATACATACATATATACATAGAACCATCCTTCCATCTATACATACATACCTATAGAAATACCTAGTAACATACACACACACATACATCCATGCATACATACATACGTACATACATACACATGTGTATACACATAGTTGCATACATACACACACACATAGGCGTATGCGTATATGTCTACATGAGTTTATGCATTGTATGTGTAGCTGTGTGTATGCACATATACATGATGATACAATGTCGAAGACACCTACATGTATGCCAGTGAATCGAGTGATTATGCAGAGTGATGCACCTCTGTTTCTGTGAATAGGTATGTACACGCAAGCAGCACGTGTCAACAACTGCACACGGACAACTCATAGATGAAACAGGCAAGCGAACATGCGCCGGAACAGTAGAAATCTTTCAAACGAAACACAGGTAGAAACCGGCTGCTTGCGTGAGCTTTTTTTACCTTCAGCGTTATTCTTTTGTGCTTGATGCCGTCCTTTACGTAGATGGATCCCGGAAAATAAGCTGGTAGCAGGAAAGCTTTTTAACACTGGATGGCAGGTGAAGGGTGGTCAGTGCTGCGACAGCGCCACGCAGACAGCTCCAGCCATCACGCTGTCGAAGATGTATGGAGGCCCCCCCCCGCAAGCTCCAAAGCTCGAGCCAACGGCAAACGTGCATAGGCACATCGA
Organism: Symbiodinium sp. clade A Y106; assembly: GCA_003297005.1. NCBI lineage: Eukaryota > Dinophyceae > Suessiales > Symbiodiniaceae > Symbiodinium > Symbiodinium sp. clade A. The sequence goes on along the minus strand of BGNK01000267.1, from coordinate 125,811 downwards.
TGCACGTAAGAAACACAGAAAAGCATTCTGACCGAGTTTCAAAGTCTTACGTGCGTTCTTGCATTGCTCTGTAGTTGAGGCATCGTGCCTCGCTACATCCAGCTGCTAGGCTGCAGATCAGATAGCGGGGCCCTAGCGGGGAGGGCGCAAGAAAGACATGGGAGAGGTGGAATGTCCAAGGTGAAATTCGCGCTTGTCTTTTGCACTACTTAACTTTGGCCCCCGAAGAGAGAAGAGACGACACATCGCTCTGGACCCGCTGCACTCTGGGAGACGCCTTCCTGTTTGAGCCGCGAAGCTAGAGAGCCTTCTCAAAGAGAGGCGGGAGCTCGCTCGACTTCGCCAGGCCTGTGACCCATGCAGCTTGTTGTGACGACTTGTGGCTTTCAGGGCGTCATGAGCTTCCTTTTGTCGTTCGTTGATGTTGCAGGGCCTAAGCCCTAGGGCCGAGGCTGTTTAGTCAGAAGTTGCGCACACTGGTCTGTGTGGGAGCTCGCTGCTGAAATCTTTGCCTTTGATAGATCGCTAGCCCATTGTACCTCTTGAGTCTTGAGTCATATCTTGGTCCCTGAGCTTGTCAGGAAAATCAGCTGCTCCGTTATCGAATTGCCTCTGTGGAGTGAGCCTCAGAACCTGCCATGTCTGCCAGAACCAGAACTGCCAGATAGACGAGGTCCCGCATCCTCTGGTGTTGGTTTAACGATATCCAAATCGCAAGGCGGGGTCTCCTGGAGGTCAGAGGAGCTTGAGTAAGATTGGGTCGGCAACTTGCTGCAGTCCAGGACCGTCGTCAAAACCTGGTCGAGCTGTCCAAGACCATGTAACCTGCCCTACAGCCACGGCTTCCTGGCCGGAGCCGAGACACCCCCAGAGCTTCCCGAGGCCATGTCTCAGCCGCTCCAAAGGAGCCGCTCCGTTCGTCATCAGGCGCTTTGGTTTCTCTCCCTTCGGGGTTCGGTCCGACCGGCCCCGTCCCTTTCTGTATCTGCACTATGCATGTATACATACTTACACATGAGGAGCCGCATGTGTATACATCTACAGATGCACACACGTACACATATAATGACATGCTATACATGGTACATCCATGCATGTATTCATCCGTCCATCCATACATCCATGCATCCATGCATGCATGTATGCCTGCATACCTGCACACAGACATGTACACACACCTGCACTCAAGCAAACACATATTACATGCGCCAAACACACAAGCACACAAACACAACCACACAACCCACAACCAGACAAACACAAACGCGCACGCACACGCACGCACACACACACACACACACACCCACACCCACACCCACACCCACACGCACACGCACACGCACACGCACACGCACACGCACACGCACACGCACACGCCCACGCCCACGCGCAC
>BGNK01000267.1:62611-124295 GCA_003297005.1 Symbiodinium sp. clade A Y106 | reverse complement strand
CCACGCCCACGCCCACGCCCACGCACGCACGCACGCACGCACGCACGCACACACGCACACACGCACACACACACACACATTCAAACACTTATACACTCAAACATTCAAGCACTCACACATACAGTCACGCAAGCGCACACACAATGTACGCATATATATATGTCTATCTATCAAGACATATGCACACATACATGCATGCATGTGTGTGTGCATATACATACATGCATGCATCCACACAAGTAAAGAAAACATGCGTGCATACATACAGACATACGCACATACACATACAGAGACATCGATCCATCGATCGATGTCTATCCATCCATCTGCTTTATCTGTTTCAGAACTGTCTGCATCTGTTTGATCGTTGATAGCCGGCAGGCAACGCAAACAGCTCCGGCCCTGACCTTCTCGACTGGCAGAGGTTGGAGCTTAGGGCCTGTGAAGGTACCCTTAAGGTTTCTTTCCCTTAAGGGGGTGTCGGGACTTGAGGATTTAGGGTTTAAGGTTTCAAGCTGCGGTTTAGGGATTCAGCGTTCCGGGCACCATGCCTGCGAGCAGCAGCTGAAGCCGATATCTCTGATCCGCGGGAGAATTCCGAGGAAGTACAGTATCTTAGGAGTTTCCGAAAATTAGGGGTACCTTATTATGGGGTCCTTGTAATAAGGATCCTACTATTTAGGGTCCCTTATTTTCGGAAACACCCTCTTGTCTTTCAGACCCTGAGTCAGGAGACCGTCGAGCCTCTGAAGCCTTTGCCTTCTGGAGCCTGGCAGTCCCCCCAAGCTTCCATGTACCGGCAAGCCCGGTCTTCAGAATGGCTTAGGCATCAGTGTCGTACATGTATACTTACACCTAATGATAACGTACACATGGATGTATGTACGTATATAATATGTGTCTTTCTGTCTGCTCTCGTCCTTCGATGCGCGCAACGATCCGGGAGCACTCGCAGGCCACGGTGGACCCGCGATGCCGGCCGCCATGCTCCTGGCTTTTGCGGATGGACTAACTGAGAACCTTTCGGAGGTTTCCGGGCTGTTGCTTAGAGCTTTTGCCTTGAGGTCTTTGGATGTCGTTTTACGAGGTTTCGGGAGATTGGGGATTCTCCCAAGTGTCCTGAGCCACGGAGTCAGAGATTCTGTGGCTCTGTTCTGCCTACGATGAGTTGCCTAGACCCTACATTACTACGCTCACGACCTTGGCTTCGAAACGCCCAAGACGGCCGCAAGCTCCCGGGGACGAGTTCCTCAAAACCTGAAGGCTGCTCGAAGAAGCTATGATGAAAGCAAAAAAGAGATACGTAAATATTCTGTACATGCCCTAGGACTTGAGGGCTCGCATGATGTGTGTATAAGTCTTCGTGAGTTCCGATTACCGTGGACTGCTAGGCGAAGCAAAGATGGCCCTGGACAGGAAGTGGATGTGGGAGGAGATGTTGGCGATGCTGCACCCCTTCACCATCGCTGTAGCTAGCCTGGCCAGCCGTCAGATTCGCTCCATGTGTGTTTCTCCAAACGGTCTTCTTATTGTGCCATACATTATCGTTTTCTGCGATGATTTCGACGGTCCTGGAACTACAGACCAAATGCTCCGTGCGTTACCAGCCATTGACAAAGGAGAAGTGGTTGAGATAGAGATCTGCGACGGCAGGGAGCTTGCAAATCCGGTCGAGAAGCGGGACCGTTTCAGCTTGTGCCTGGGATGGCTTTTGGGCCCTTTCAACAAGCTGCGTGCTGTTTCGATAGACGTTGAATACGGCCTTGGCGACCAAAGCCTTTGGGTGACCATGCTCCTGAATCTGAAACGCCATTGTCCCAAGCTTGAACACCTGAGCATGTACAGCTATCCACAGGAGGTCATCAAGGCATTGCCCGCGTTCCAAAGCTTAACAAGCCTGCACATGGCCATTCAGAGCACCCCGCATGCTCCAGCGACGTCGATGTCGATGTTGGAAAGATTGGCCGACTGTTCATCGTCCTTGCCAGCGTTGGACACTCTGTTGCTGGAGGTGGCCCCAGGAACAGAAGAGTGTCTGTCCTCGCTGCAGAGATGCTTGGATGCGTTTCCTCTCTGCTATGCGCGTATTATCGAAATTGTTCACGATCCTCAGGCTCAGGAAGCTGGGACACTCCCAGGCACACTCTCGCATGTCAAATGGCCGCCGAAGTGCCGGACCGTCTCGTTGTCAAGCTTGTTTTCCGGGGAGGACTTGTGTACGTTGGCTGAGCAAATTTGTTTGGGCACCGTCACCTGCCTCTATTTAACCACTGGGCCTCTGACAACTGCTGCCCATGCAAAAAAGTTTCTGGCAGCCCTCGAAGGTTCCCAGCTGAAAGGCTTTGGTTGGGAGTTTCCTGACCAGACTGTTTCACACGAGGTGCTCAAAGTGATCGGGGACAGTGCATGCAGCCTCGTCCAGCACCTCAAGTCTTTGCGGGTTCTGGAGATCGGCAGCATATCTGGCACGTTTGAACCACCGGATTTGCCAGCCCTTGCTGAACAGCATCGGGTGCATTGGCGACGCCCCGATTCTCGGAGGTGGTGAGTCTTGCATACTCTTGCTGGCAAATCGGGCAAACGCGTGCCATAAGTTGGGCGAAGGGGCATTGGCAACTAGAGTTTGGGGACTTTGCAGACAGCCGTAACTTCCTTCCGAAAGTCTTGAACCAACTGGAACAAACGGTGTGAACAAAGCTCCAGGAGCCACCAGGACCAAGGGCTGTGGGGTTGAACCTCGGAGCCCCAGCTGCAGACTTCATAGTTTGGACTCCAGTTTGGACGTCCCTCGAAGGGAAGGTTTGAGCCTGCAAGGGGGGGCGGGGGGGCATCAAAGCTCCCTTACGTGCAAAAGCCTCACCTATCGGGCCCATGTGCCACTGGGAAGCAGCATGAGCAAACGGCCGAAGGTCGGAATGACCCGTGTGCCACGGTCGATGGTTTCGCAGGCCAGCTAGAGGGCCGGGGGTGCTTTTGATTTCGAGTCGGTACTGTGCTTGAAGTCGAGAGCAGCTCATGCACGGCGTGGGCCACCTCGGTTCATGCAAGTGGTTGGCATGTTGAAGCACGCGGCATCCTGCGGAAGCAGCTAGAAACTAGAAAGTGCGTCTCCGAGCCAAAACCCCGATGACACGAACTCACAACAAGGTGGTGGTCTTCATAAAGTTACTTATGGACGAAGGAAGATATGTATTTCCGCCAGGTTGTTCCGCCGTCGCCTGTGCCTTCTCCACATGCCTTCGAGGTATGGGGCTCATGATTTCCATGGGAAACTCATCTTAGAGTCTTAGAGGCAATGCTGATTGCACAGGATCGCAACAAATCTTTGCGTCTTTGTGGTTTCAGACCTCCCTGTGTTTGTGTGTATCGAAGTCCCGAGCTGAGGCATGCAAGAGCGCGCGATGGGGGCTGCAAGGGTGTAGGTGAAACTGCCCAGATATTCTGCCGGACGGCGATGCCCTCATCGGGCTTTGGGCATGGGCACTGTATGGAAGCAGAGCAACCAACCCTTAGGGACGACCGATCGACCCTTACTTCCGATCCCTTCATCCTTCCCATCACCGCAACTGAGATGGCCTGCGAGTCATGGCAGGCAAACCTGCTCCCGCCAATGCTGGCCCAAGACGTGCTGGAGGTGCCTTCGGCCTTCTGTTGTGGCCTTGCTGAAAACATAGTATCTTGCGCCGTCTGGAGAGTCTTAGATGTCGGGCGCGCGAGCGCTTGCGAGTATTTGCGCCAGCTTCACCGAGCAACTTCGATTCATTAGTTTTCGATGGCACTCGCAAGTTTGCTCAAACGAGTCTAAAAACACCCCCCAAAACAGCTGCAGCCTCTGGCTGTTAATGTCAATACATCATCCACCTTGCATGTTCACCTAAATCCAAGGCTTTCAATCTTTAACGGAAGCCCCCAAACTTCAATACCACGGGCCTTAAATCGTCAGATCTTTGGCGGCATGGAAGGCCTCCATCTTGGCCTTCGTGCGTGGCGTGGAGCTGCAGACTGAAAGTCAGGCTAGAAACGAGTGTTGGAGTTTAGCGGTCGGGTCAGTGGTTCAACGTTTAGGGGCTTGGAGTTTGAAGCTAAGCAGGTTCTTGGAAGGGAGTTGTACATTGCTGGGGTGAGCCCTTAGATGTTCTTTGGGGCCGCAGGGCTTGTACAAGGCTTGATGCAGGTGATGGCTTGCGGTTCAGGGTAACCTTTAAAACCGAACAAAACTCGAGACCGTGCATGAGGGTTGGATGACTTCCTCCGCAGCCGGGTTCGTACATGATTTAGTTCAAATACAAGATGTCCAGACCGAGCTAAACCTTCTACTCATCCCCAGCGACGGCGTACTTCTGGTGAGGCCGCCTACCGCAGGGCTGTGATCGCCAACTGCAAGCGCATCGCCCGGACCTTGCAGCGAGACGCATGCTTGCCTCTGCAAGGAAGTCGCGCAAGGAGAAGCATTCTTGCTGATGGTGTTAAGTGGAATTTGAGAATGAGGACAGCCACAAATAGCTACAGTCGTAGTGATACCTCACACAGGAAGCCGCCTCTCGGTGATGTGAGCGTTGCAGACTCACCAAACGTACGAGCATGTGAGATTTCCCGGATGCTCTTCGGCACGACCTTTGCATCCTCGACGGGGCAAACCTCAAACCCTAAGGAGTCGAAGCCCTGAAGTGACAACCCAAATCCGCTCAACCCCAAACTCCGCCCAGCTTTAAACTAAAGGAAAGCCGAGGCACAGAGCTTGTGGCCACGATGTCTGGTGGAGTTGCGCCTTTGGCAGAAAGGGGAGGGTTGTCCAGGTGGCTATTAATTGGGCGGTCTTGCATTCAGGGTTTATGGTTTTGGGATTCATAGCGGAAGTCGGGATCAGATATGTCATGATGGAAGCGCGAAATCGCACGACTGAGTCTCCTCTGTAATGAGTCATCAACAGCATCTCGAAGCTGACTGGCAAGCCTTGCAAGCTGCATGGGAGAACGGGACAGGCCGCGACCTTTATTGCTTGGGCTGGGGTCCTTTTAAAGGGGTCTATAAGGATTACTAGAAGGGCTATTGTGGGGGTTCAGTATAATGATTATAGAGCAATTAAGAGTTTATGGGCTCTTGGCTGTGCGGTTGGAGTTCGAGGATTTTGTTCGGGGTACCAATACTTGGGGTAGACTTGGAGCCGGTGGCTTTGGCACCGAGCTTCTGAATCTTTCCAGTCGACGGCCGATGCTACGAGTGCTTGGTCCGGAAGAAGTGCGGGTTACCATAGCAAGCAGATGCTAACCCCACACCTCACATCCTTGCTCCCCCCAACACTTTCACACCATTTCTCAACCCGCCTAAGATTTCAACCCTTCAAAAAACAAAGCACCTCCCAAAAACCAATACAATAATCCCGAAAACAAAGCAACCCACCATAACCAATACAATTATCCATAGCACAACCCAAAACCCAAAGCACCTAAACAGTACTTAACCTTACCCATTCTAAAACCAATATCCTAATGAGGTGTGGGGTAAGACCCTAATAGAAAAATCAAAAAGTCTACAACCCTGAACTGGGAGATCTCCTACATAGAGTGTAACTAAAATTAATCAGCAAAATGCTATTTAACTATCAACAATGCCAACTATTATAATAGTTCCTTGGTGCTTCTACTATTTTAAAATCTATGTGTTCCAATCTTTCTTTGCTACAAACATAATACTTTCCTTTCTTATGAATTTGTAATACATCGCCATAATCTTCAATCATCATCTTTCTACGATGTGCATACATATCAATATGATTTGTATTTATAAAATTTTAACATCGCTTGAAGAAGCGGAATATATTTTTTCGTTTCTATTCTAAGTATTCCTCGTTGGTAGTCCCCTGCTTCTTTATCTAAGCTTTCATAACTGTTTTAAAAATCTTCTTCTTGCTCTTCTGGTTCCTCTTGCTTTTCTCCACATGCAGCTAAGAACTAATTAATAATTTCCTCCTGTTCATCATGACTGAACATTTACTATCCATGATGATCAGAATGACGAGGCAAATGCCCAGACATAGCAATGTGGAGCCCGTGCGAGACATCTGGGAGGAAAAGCAGAAAAGCTTGCCTCACGCTTGTGGTGTAAGCAGTCAGGATTGATTAGGGTGTGATGCATGAAATAGCCTCGCTGATTACGAAGTATGATGCATATTGGTGCGGTGAGGGACTTTGTTAAGCGAGGTTGATATAGCCGATGTACGTGGGGCTGTATCTCAGATGTGCGCCTTTTCAATGTTGCACCTAAGTGTTTGGTAGGTTGGTAGGCGCTTTTGGCTGAGTTGCATTGTAGTCCAAGGTGTTCTATTTGGATACTGGTAAGAAAATGATTTTTGAGCGTTGCGCTAATGCACCATGTGAGTGGCTATAGGCATTTGGGTTTTTTCTATTAGGGTCTTACCCCACACCTCATTAGGATATATTGGTTTTAGAATGGGTAAGGTTAAGTATTGTTTAGGTGCTTTTGGTTTTGGGTTGTGTTATGGATGATTGCATTGGTTTGGTGGGTTGCTTTGTTTTCGGGATTATTGTATTCGTTTTTGGGAGGTGCTTTGTGTCTTGCGGGTTTGAAGGGTTGAATTGTTAGGCGGGTTGAGAAATGGGGTGAAAGTGTAGGGGGGAGTATAGGATGTGAGGTGTGGGGTTAGCATCTGCTTGTTACCATAGGGGTCTTGAGCTCCCTGTAATTATTGCTATGCCCTAAAGCCCGATAATTAGAAATTGTCACATGTTCCTTGCAGTCGTCTCTGCAATCAATCCTGAAGCCAAGGTACGGCTCCTATGCCTCCGGTTTAGGCCTGCGCAGCAGCAACCTCGACCTTCTCATCAAGGTGCCGACGAAGCAGCTGAAGCCATAGCCTAGCCTAGGGCATGGGGCTCGTACTTAGCAGACCTCGGCACTTGGAGTTCCTGTCGGCCTTGCTCGGGAAGCTCTGGAGCGCTGCCAGTTGCAACCGAGCCGCTTCGGGCGCGACGAAGCAGATGCTGCCGAGGCCGAACCCCCGGTTGTCCGACTTTTTGGTGGGTGTTCACAGCTGGTGCCCTTGGACACTTTCGAGGGTTTCCCAGGACAGGGACAGAACAGGAACTTCCAAGTTCAGATACTTCTTTGCCGAGTCTTGGGTATCGACTTCCGCGACTCTATGACTGTAGAGGCTTCTGAGTCGTGCGGACCTATGAGACTTAAATTTCTGGCGGGGTCCAAATTGGTCTGTTGAGCTCCGGTCCAAGGGGAAAGGACAGCTCCCAGGCTTTTTTTCAATCGTTACACACCCCACGATTTCGGCCCAGACAGGCATAGTCCTCCCTTGATCTTAGTGGGTTGCCCACGCCCGAGACTCCCTAAACCTGGTGTTTGGGAGTTCGGTGCTCAGGCGCTGTTGTCTCCCATCGACGAAGATGAGGAGCAGCTGCGCCAATTGAACTTGGAAGAGGTCTCGTAACTTGGCTGCACTGAGTGGATCGGGTTGAGTCGGCTCTCTGCTTCTTCGACGATGGTTTAGGCCTGCCCACTAGCAACATCTAAGAGACACACAGACGCCTGGCTTCATGGGGACTGTCAGCACGCCGCCTCTCTTCCTTTCTTTGTTGGCTCTGGAGGCCGGGACACTCGGGCCGCTCGGTGAAGGCCGGAACACCGGAAGGAAGGGCATGGAAGGGCCGAGCCTGGATAGACCCCAGATGCTGCGAAGGCAATCTCCTCCTCAGCGTGGCAGCAACAGCTTTCGGACCGACTCGCCCGCGAGAAGTGGGCCTGGAGCCAAGAGCAGCCCAAGAATTGCACTCCTCGTGTCGGAACACATCCTGAGCGACTTTGTGACATCGTCCCGAGGTGTTGAGCGACTCGATTCGCGTGGCGGCCCATGCAGCCATCCCGGTGCCCTGACTTGACCCTCCTTCGAGTGAAAGCTTCAGTTATGAACAAGAAGCCTTTGAACCCCAGCAATCCCCAAGCCCTAGGCCCTAGGCCTTCGTCAGCTCAGCAGGTACTGTCCTTTGTGACTGCACCAGAAGCGGCCGGGGCGCCTATCACGCTTGACCGGCTGTCGGAATACGCTGATTTCCAAACCCGTGTGTCAGAACCTGCGCTGGTCCAGTCACGAGACAGACGACATCCAAGGTGAAGAGGGTGTCAACAGAAAGTGAGGAGCTTTTGGCAGGCTCTTGGCGAAATCTGGGCGGAGTGCTGCACGGTTTGGGTTCATGATATGATATCAGCTGCTACTTTTGCTGTTCTGATACGTGCCATTCGAATTGTCCTCTGATCGCAGATCCAGGCCTTGAAGCCAAAAGCTAGATTCCACCCGGCATGGAGGCTCGACTCGTGTGGACATCTGCCTCCACGACTCGAGCCACCGCGGGCTCCGAAGCAAGGCATCGATGCTCGGCTTGTGTGGTGCAGGTTTTTGAATGTTTTAGACTGAGGGCTGAAGGCCGGACATTCGCAGAAGCAAAGAGCTCCGCGGGTTTGGAGACTTGATGCTTGCATCCTGTCTCGCTGCAGGCGCTCATCAACTTTCTGCTCAACCGATATCCAATGGCCAGGCTCATCGCGTCTCCGGATTCTGGGTTAGGGTCAAGTTGACTTAGTCTCGAGAGTAGCCCGTTTTGCACGCAGGCCATGCCGGTGGTGGGTTGCCTGTCGTTCTTGCTACAACAAGCGCGAGACTCACGCAGGGGGACAACATAGATGCGTAAATGACCGGCACCAACATCCTAATGCCAAAATTGTCCGCCGAACGCAGTGTTCAAAGCTGACGAGGTTGTATGGAATGCAGTTATCTAGTTTTGCAGTCTGCTGAAGCATCGCCTACAGCGAAGCATCGCAAGCCTTCAAACGAAAATGTGGCTCTTCGAAGCCGCAAAGGTTTGTCTTAAATCACTGTAGCGCGGCATCGTTCGCACTGTGTCACCATTTTCTAGTCTACCTGCAATCATGGTCAGCAGTTCTGGCTGGTGCTATAACATGGTTAGTTGCAACATCTTCCTTTCACCTAGACTCTAAACCCTAAACCCGTGTTTTTCAAAGGCTCCGACCACCAACAAGCTCTCTCGGACCGCATTTCCGTGTATGCAGGGGGCAAAAGGGACCATGAATGTGGATTCCAAATACTGGCTTGCCGGTGGCAGGCCGGTAACACTGGTTCTCAAGCAGTGGCTCATCGCCTGTGCCCGAGATGGGATGGGAAGATCCACACTCCTGTGATTTGGGACCGGGTACAGCAACCAAGGCAGGAACTACTCCGAGATCTCTAAACATGAGCTTTCAAACTCCACGGGGAGCTCGATCTTCCAAATTGCATGAGCCACACATGGCCGTTTCCGCCTGCAACCCCTCATGCATACGAGGAAGACTGAGGATCAGCTTGCTAAGTTGGGCTTCCTCCAAGACAGGGATGGGCTTACTCTGGACCTCCTTGTTTCGAAGAGCACAGCATGGCAACTGAGGTTTGAGTGTGCGTGTGTCTCTGGGTGTGTTCGGGTGTTGAGGATTCCGGTTCACAGTCTCGAGTGAGAGACAATCAAAAAGTCATTAAACAATCTGCATCTTTGTGACACTTGCCGTGTTGGTTTTCTAGCATGCACCGCCTCATCGTACACTTCGAATGGCCTGAGTCACCACACAAGCCTGCCCTGGAGCCTGAGATGCTAAACCCGAATAGCCTCTATCCTGCATGCTCCCGAGGAACAGGCGTACTCCATGTCCCACAGCGGCGGGCTTTGCTCCTACGGCCTCCTACTGCCTGCAGCTCGGAGCACGGCTGCTGCCCCATCCAGCAAAGCGGTGTGATAGTGACAAACGAGGCTGTACGTAGAATTCAGGGATCCCAGGTTTGCCGCCGTGACAAGTGAATGGAGAATTCTGTGCGAGTACGTCTTGTGTGCATCATGAAAGTCGATGGGTGACGAAGATTTTTCGCGCCGACGAGTGGAAGTCTCTGGGTCGCATCTCAGACCTGCGACGGCGCGTTGCTACTCTACGGGTACTCACCGGCGAAATGTTTGTGACTGGCGGCTTATTCTTGAACGGCTTTGAGCGCCCAAATCAGTTGTACTGCAAGTATGGTGTGCCATGGAGGATGCAATAATATGTCAGAATTCACCATAATGTGCTAGACTGCACCGTGTGCTACCATCCCGTAGTATGCGACCCTGTACTCGCTTTAGGGAGCTGTTTTCTGTCCTGAGGATGGTGGTCGCATTGCTGCAGCACTTTCCAGCCACCAGCCTTGCGGCGGTCTGGAGCCCGGTTTATGACTTTTGCATCTGTGCTTGTGGAGTTTGGGGTTCTAGGGTTTGAGTGGTTAGGGTTTGGCGTTTCAGAGTCTAGGGTTTCAGGGTTTGGCATCTTTACGAGTTTTTGAGAGACCAGGTCAACCACTTGAACCGGGCCCACACGTACCATGATCGTCATGGCTTGGGAGCTCAAACCTCTGAATGGCTCTGCCTTTGTCCAGCATTCAGCATGGCAAAAAACCAACAAGTTGTAGCAACGTCATGCTTTAAACAGTTTTTCGGTGCTATTGATGGATTGAGTGAGTTCTCTGGATGAAAGTTATCAGTGATCAGTTATCAGCCAATGAGTGGTCCCATTCTTTTGTTGTGTAACTTTGTCAGCTTATTGTCGGAGACACACCGGCAAGAATTTCAAGCTTCTCCCTTCTTCATTCCGCCCCTGCCTTCGGCTTCGCGTCCTCCGAAACGATCCAGGCTCAAACCCTTAGTCTCCTTTCTCCTGGGCCATATGCATTTTTTCAGTACTCCAACGTGACATAAAATCAATCCCATCTCCGTTGCAGCTCCGGGCCCCCACCGCCGGATAATTCAAGAAAGCTGAAGGCCCAAGGGATCTTGAGCCTAAAGCCTGAAACCCTGAAGGCACTGAACTGTGTAGCGAAGCTGTTCGCAGCAGGCATTGGTTGGCTTTCTGAACTTCTACGGCCGGCGCTTTGACCCACAGTCGGTCAGCCCAGCTGCCAGACTGACACCGGAAAGGTGAGTTGGACAGCATGTTGTGTCGGCCTCAGGATGAGCGAAAACCTGTCAATGCTCGCCATCTAGAAGGCATTGACTACGTAGCCCTGCAGGTGCTCAGTGCAGCACACAGAGTCGAAGACTTCCCTCTAACATCCTCAAACCAGACAAGCTTTCAGTGAAGCCAAGCCCTAAAACGTGCCAGCCCAGGCTTTATGGTGTCAGCGTTGCCCGCGCGGCGTTTCTCAAGAGGCCCCCCGCCTCTTCAGGAGAATTGAGGCTTGCAGGCCCTTTGATGAGGTAAGGCCTGAATTTGGTCAAGTAGGTGTGGACTTCGACATGCACTGCTGTCGCGGCTGCGTTGTGCACACTGGTCGATGCTGAGCCCGTAGCCTGCACCCAGCAAACGAAATAAGCAGACCACAACCTTCGAGTCTGCGGCCAGACACATCGCACCGCCAATCCCGCGGTAAGTTTGAGACACAGAGCTCTCCTCGCAGGAAGAGTCCCACGACGTGGCCACCAGAACAGGCTCGGGCCTCGGGTTTTTGCCTCCACGGGAATCCGGCCAGTCGGGTGGGGGGGCCTGGCTTTGCTGACAGGCCGAGTTGGTGGAGCGTGGCCTACTACACCCCACTAGTGCACCTGCAGGCAGGGACGAAGAATCTGCGGGGTTAGTGCATCGGGCTTGGGTATCTGCGGATCAACGTAATGAGTCGGGGGTGGAGCGACGGGGTCTCACCCTGCCTCGCCAAGAGCCAGAAGTGTTGGTGGTCCGTGAGGCTTTCTACACCCTGCACATGCCTAGATCCTGACGAGGCAAAGAGATTTGCGGGGAGGAAGCGCACAGGTTTGATCCACTATGGGCGAGCGCCTCATTCGGAGCCTGGAGTCAGTTCGGGTTGCTGGGTGGAAGTCGCCGAGTGGTCCAGTCCATGCACTTGCCACCAGTGAAGTAGGATAGCTCAAGACAGCCGTCGGTCAGTACGAGTGCGTGTATTGATACAACTCACGAACGTTGCTTGAGTTCCAGACTGTTTGGGGTCATGTCTTATTTGCCAACCACCGGCTGCATGGTGAGACAGGGTTGGCTGGACACGGTTTTGTCAAGGTTGTGCCATGTTCCACAGCGAAGCTGCTCAAGGGCTTGGCCCAGCACATATCAGAACACAGGATCCACCCCCCCGACCCCGCCAGAAGCACAAGAGATTGTTTGTCTGTGAGTGACCCTTGAGACTTGGACCACCAATGACGACGGCAAATGCGATCGCGCAAGCCGTGGTGGCGATGTCAGAAACGCGCGAAGAGATAGTGCGCCGACAGACCCTCACCTGCTCGAGTGGACGCAAGAAACCTACCAGTATCACCTTATTGCTAAGTATTGCTTCTACGGTGACTATCTGGCATATGAGTATGATTTCTGTTGCAACCAATGATACTTGCTGGTCTAGCTTACACACAATAGCCAATTCTGTCATGGTAGCAGCTAGTATGTTGATTCGATCCTTGCTGTTCTTGGTGCTCCAGTATTGTTCTTACACTTACACAATTCTTGCCAGCGGTAGTCTTGTTACAAGTATTGTGGTTAGTAAGGGACTACGACTAGGACTGCTGACTGCAAGACCTATCCCCGCTTCTGCCTGCTTATTTCCGTGGCACGCAGGCTTCTGCACTGCATCCCAGGATCCAGTCGGAGTATGTTGACTACTATCTCGAGATCCAGGCGACCTTCGGCGGTGGGGAGCGATACTACACCGTGGAACCGAAGATCCTGGACAAGAGTCAGCAAGCTGTGTCACCATGCTTCAAGCCAACTCTGGCATTCTCCCTGCCCAACCCACGAGTCGAAGCTGATCCCAGGCCCGTCCCCCCCCCTTCCCCACGTCAAAGTGCAAAGGATAGATGATGGGCGCATCGTTGCCCAGACTGCCAATGGCTACGAGGCTCCCGGTGAGAAGGGTTTGCTTGCTCCCAGGTGCCGGATGTGGCACTTTGGCTTGGGATATCGGGGTGCTGCAGACAAAGCATGACATACCTTGTCCGGCATGTAAATGAGTCTCCGGTGAAAGGTAAAGTGCTTGCTTGGTCGCATGGATGCATGGATACACCCCGACAGTAAGAATGTAAGAAGGTGATTGGTGCAGCCCTTACGAATTTGCGATTCCTAAGCCAATTAAGCAGCCTAGAGCAGAAACTCCACAAACTCCTGAATCCGGGATGCCACATCATGTCACATAGCAAGCCACCGCCAATGTCGTTTGGCGAGGTGAAGACGCTGCATGACATGGGCCTGGCCTCTGACCTCCACTCTGGGATGCAGCTGGTCAATCGTCTGAGGCCTTGTGTGGGGGTTGTGACGTTTTTTTCCGCCGCTTTACGGGCTCTCGAGTAGATATTCCAAAGGGCCCCTCTTTTTTTTGACCCCCCCCCCTCTTTTTCTTGACCCCCCAGCTTTTTTTTGACNTTTTGCAATGATAGATCTAGCTCTGCAAATCAGGGCTTTCCAATTAGGGATGGCTCGGCCGCGTCCGGAAGTGCATTCTCACGTGAAGCTGGTCTGCACGCGAGTTTTTTTGGCTTTGGTTCTGTAACCCCGGCAACCCTGAAGTCTAATCTTCCAGCCCCTGTCGTTCGAATTTGCCCAGGCCTTCCTTGGGCGCGCTGCGAGCCTTCATCGTGTCTGGAGTTGAGTCCGCTACGTGTCTGCTGCTGCAGGAGAAGTTCGAATGGAACCAGGATACTTGGTTATTTCGGTGGCTCACAGGGGTCTCACCCAGCCTAGGACAGCATCGGCTTCTGCGTCGGGGCGACTTTCTGCATGGGCGTGCCGGTTTACATACTGCACCAGCAGTATCATGAAGCTGTCCGAGATATTGCGCTGCTGAGGCCCTGAACCCTAAGCCCTAAACCCTAAACCTATATACTTTAAACCCTAAACCCTAAAGAGGCTGTACACGAGTCTTGGTATTCTTGCTACAACCCTAATTCACTAAACCCTAAAACCCTCAAGGCTGGAATTCTTTGGGATGTTGGGTTCAGGATGTAGGGGGTATTGGGGTTTTGGGACCTGGGGGTTTCTTGCGAGCGCGCCGGCCCGCTTTCCATGCGTAGAGNCTGGAATTCTTTGGGATGTTGGGTTCAGGATGTAGGGGGTATTGGGGTTTTGGGACCTGGGGGTTTCTTGCGAGCGCGCCGGCCCGCTTTCCATGCGTAGAGCTGTACTGTGCAAAAAACCCCGGATTCCCAACCCACCGAAGCCGTTAACTGACCACTCTATTGAGGTAGAGTGTAGTATGGGCATGCTTAAAGGATCATGGGACTTAGTAGCCAGGGTTATAAGTAAGGTAACTAGTAGTATAACTACTTATAACCCCAATTAAGGTACATATAACCTGACTTACTACGTCCCATGATCCTCTAAGTGGGCCGGTAGCATTGAACCCTAAACCCTAAAACCCAAAAACGCTGAGTTTCTCAACTCATCGGCAGGAAACACCGCCTTTGCCAACAATCTCGTGGACCTAGCTGCAACGCTGCTTCCGCCGGGTTTCGGGTTTCAGGCTTCTATATTATAATAGGGTTTAGGAGGTGTCAGCGAAAACAGCGACTTCCTTCGGATTTGCATTGGCGAGGAATATGACAGGTTCCAGCTTACACCAACCATGAACCCTAAAACAGGGTTTTTTGGTTTATGGGGTCTNCAGCGAAAACAGCGACTTCCTTCGGATTTGCATTGGCGAGGAATATGACAGGTTCCAGCTTACACCAACCATGAACCCTAAAACAGGGTTTTTTGGTTTATGGGGTCTGTGGGGCCGACAGGGTGTCGAGACCGTAAGCGCATTCACCGGCTTCGGGTTCAGGGCCTTGAAAAAAACCAAAGTCAGAAGACGCTTTCGAGCTAGGCCTTTTTCACGTGCTACGACATCGACTAGCCCTTCGCGGGTTTTTGCCCTTCGCGGGTGTTTTGCCCTCCGCGGGTTTCTTGCCCTCCGCGGGTTTCTTGCCCTTCGCGGGTTTCTTGCCCTTCGCAGGTTTCGTGCCCTTTGCCCTTCGCGGGTTTGTTGCCCTTCGCGGGTTTTTGCCCTTCGCGGGCATCTTGCCCCACGGAGGGTTTCTTGCCCAACGGCGGGTTTCTTGCCCTTCGCGGGTTTTCGCCCTTCGCGGGTGTTTTGCCCTTCGCGTCTTGCCATTCGCAGGTGTGTGTTCTGCCTTTTCCTCAAGCTGTTTCCGCCGTCTGCTGGTGTGTGGGACAAGGTTCAACCTTAAGAACTGTCGGCGAGACGTGTTTTTTTTGGAGGCCTCTTTATCTTTTGCGTTGGCAGCAACATTACGGCACACGTCCCTTCTTTTAAATAGCCTGGATGTGTTGAGATGCACCCCATTTGTGTAACTCATACGACGGCGTGGCTTGGGCTGGCCGAGCAGGTTTAACTTTGGGCTTTGCATGGCAAAACCCCTCCCTAAGCCCAGGAATTAAACAGCTATATCTCAAAACCCTGACCCAAGTTCTATGGCTCTAAAACACCATGCCGCACCTGAATTTTTTCGGATTTTGCGTCCGCCCGGCGAGGGTGCGCCCCGACGGCCCCCAAGCGCTGCCCGTTTTGCGAGCGGACCACGCACGGGCGCGACCCTCGATTTTAAGCATAGACCCCGCTTATGCTTAGCGCCTGTTCCGGGCCAGGCGGCCAAAACGGTGCCGGCAAGCCTCGGAACATGGTCCGGGAGGGTTTAGGATGGGTCGAACACAGCCACACGGAATCGTCGAAACCCGCTCCGGCACCGATTTTCAACACAACCCCCGGTTGTGTTGAGCGCATGTTCCGGGCCCGCCGGCCAAAAGCGGCGCAGCCAGCCCCACGCAAGCCCAAAAAAGCTTTGCCGGGCCGTTTCACACCAAACTGTGGCGAGCGCACGATTTCGGTGGGTACGTCCCCTAGGTTTGGTTCAAGATTTCGTGCCTTCGGGCGTTCAGTGTCGCGGCTGGACAAAATCATCACAGTCAGTCGAACGTTGCCAAGCCTGGTGCTCTTCGATGCGGTGTGGTCAGCGGCATTTGCATGGTTGCAATCGGTCAGCAAGAAGGTGGTGACCTATCTGCAGCAGACGTACTTCGACAAAGTAGTGGTGGCCGATCTGAGGAAGCAAATGCATGTTGGGGAGCCAGTCACAGCGAAATGTCGACCTGCTACTTTGCCGGATTCTGGGCCGGCGTCACCGGAACGTACCCCGGCAGCGGCACCGGCACCCAACCGCTGGAAAGCTTTCACTCTTACTGGCACTTAAGGGTCAGATCTGCGGCGCGAACAACCCCGACGGAAATTTTCAGTTCCATGCAGAAACTCTTCGAGGAGGACTGGTGCAAGAAGTTTCAGTGGGCTGAGAGACGCAGCTTCCTAACCTGGCCAGATAAGCCCGCGATGGATTTACTTAACAGCCAGAGCCTCCGAACCGCTGGCCGATCGCCCGCAGTTGACTTCTGGAGTCACCGCGAGAAGAGGTTGACTGGATTGCGCAACTACTGCAAGCTTTGGAGACGCACAGACAAAACCAGTGCTGCCACTCAAAGCAAGGATGGTTACACAACCTTATGGGCTATGCGTGCGAGGAAGTTCAAGAAGGAGATGCCAGCAGAAGCGTCGATCTCTTTGAAGACAGCCGAGAGCGTGGCCGATCTTGTGTGCTGCGGCGGCAAAGGGCTGGCTGCGGTCCTTCGCAAATGTGGCATCGTGGAGAGCCACCAGAAGTTAAGCGTGGACCTTCTCGAGCACTACCTGGCGGGACACTGTGCGGTGCTGCAAGGGCACCTGGCGGATGCCATGTGGCCGCGCGTGCGACGGCGTTTGCAGCAGCCTCTCCCTACCGTGCTCTGCACGTGTGGCGAGTTCATGCAGCACGCAGACTGCGAGCATGTCGNAGGGCACCTGGCGGATGCCATGTGGCCGCGCGTGCGACGGCGTTTGCAGCAGCCTCTCCCTACCGTGCTCTGCACGTGTGGCGAGTTCATGCAGCACGCAGACTGCGAGCATGTCGTGTGCGTCAAGGCGCTCGAAAACAACCAAGGGGCCGAGAGTCTGAACAACATCCCGGTCCTCAGACCCAACAAGGGCCGCAAGCGCAAAGCTGAAGCCGCGTTGCCCGCACCTGTCGCCACGAGGAAGCAACGCCGGGGCGTGACTGGGCAGACAAGGGTTGCATTCTTTACTAACTTGAACCTGTGTAATGTCGGGCGGCAAACATAGTTGTGCGACAGTCTAACAAGCAAGGCGAACAGGGCGGCCAGCTAGCAGCGAGCGGACAGAGGCATGAAGCAGGCAGCGAGAAAAACAGGAGTGTTCGGCAACTCGGTCTGGCGAAGTCTTGCTGTCCTGGTTCTGTGAGGTAACGCAGAGGAGCACAAAGCCCGGCCCATTCGACCGCGTAATTCGCTGTGGTCTCGAAGGCTCCGAGTATACTCGCTTACTCGCCGCGTGCCCATGTTTGCGTTTCAGTGTGCGTCTTGCCTGTTGGCCGTGCGTCGCCTTGCTCAGATGTCGGCGTTCTGGGAAGACTCAGCTGACTGGGCTTGCGGGTTCAGTCGGGTACTGCTGGAACGACTTGCGTGTCCTCCACGCAGATGAGAGTACCAGTGTGCAGATTTGGAGTTAAGTGGCTAAAGTATAGCAGCGTTGCTTTGGTGTGTGCGAGCATTGGCAAACTTCTGGCGTTTGAAAAGGCTAGACCGACTTCGACCGCGTGCAGTCCGAAGGCAACGTCGCCGATTTGAGTTAAGTGGCTAAAGTATAGCAGCGTTGATTGGTGTCTGCGAGCATTGGCAAACTTCTGGCGTTTCTATAAAGGCAAGACCGCTTGCTAGGATGTCGGCGTTCTGGGAAGACTCAGCTGACGGCTTGCAATTGCGTAAACGGACATGAAGTGCCTATGTCGCGTTGCGCCAGGTCCCACTCTGGACCTGTGCGCTCGGGTTCGGTTGGGTACTGCTGGAATGACTTGCGTGTCCTCCACGCAGATGTGAGAGTAATTACCAGTGTGCAGTCCAAAGGCAACGTCGCTGACTTGGGGTTATAAGTGGCTAAAGTATAGTAGCGTTGATTTGGTGTGTGCGGGCATTGACAAACTTCTGGCGTTTCTAAAGGCTAGACCGACTTCGACCGCGTACTTCACTGTGTCGAATGCTGCTAATATACTCGCCGCGTGCCCATGCTTGCGTTTGAGTGTGCGTCTTGCCTCTCGGCCATGCGTCGCCTTGCTCAGATGTCGGCGTTCTGGGAAGACTCAGCTGNGCTAATATACTCGCCGCGTGCCCATGCTTGCGTTTGAGTGTGCGTCTTGCCTCTCGGCCATGCGTCGCCTTGCTCAGATGTCGGCGTTCTGGGAAGACTCAGCTGACTGGGCTTGCAGTTGGAGGAGCACGAAGCCCAGCCCATTCGAACGGGTAATTCGCTGTGGTCTCGAATGCTCCTAGTAATCGCTTACTCGCCGCGAGCCCATGTTTGCGTTTCAGTGTGCGTCTTGCCTGTTGGCCGTGCGTCGCCTTGCTCAGATGTCGGCTTCTGGGAAGACTCAGCTGACTGCGCCTGCAGTTCTTGCGCCAGGTCCCACCGTGGACCTGAGCGGTCGGGTTCAGTCGGGTACTGCCGGAACGACTTGCGTGTCCTCCACGCAGATGAGAGTACCAGTGTGCAGATTTGGCGCTAAGTGGCTAAAGTATAGCAGCGTTGATTTGGTGTGTGCGAGCATTGGCAAACTTCTGAGCATTGTTCAGACCCTAACCCTAAACCCTGGAGATTCTGCGCTCTCGGCTGAAGGAACGTAACGAAATCCGAAGGTAGCGATTCGAGATGACGTCGACCACTCTCAGTGCGGGCTTGTTAGATTAAACCCCTTCATATCCGCCCGGCTGTAATTTTAGGAACATTCCTTGGAATTGAGGGAACTTTAGTGCAATCCTTAACCCTTAAACCCGTGATTCCTATACCAGGAACCGACAACCCATAAACCGTAAACCCGTATAGCGCTAAACCCATAAACCCTAAAGCCTAAACCCAAAACTTTTGAAGTATGGGACATCGGGGTTCTGGGCTTTGCGGATGATGACGGTTCGAGCCGCGGCCATGGTGGCGCGAAAGGCCGTGCGGCCTTGGCCGTCCACTGGCAGCTTCGCGGGTTTACGTGACGAAATCGTAATTCAGCTACGTAAGATGACGTCGATCACCCTCAGCACGGGCTTGTTAGATTAAACCCCTTCATGTCCGCTCCGCTAGAATTCCAAGGAGCAGTCCTTGTAATGGGTGGCTGGCATTCTTTAGGCCTCCTTGATCTGTGCATATGTCTTGTTTGCTAATGCTTTTGTCGCAGTTCTCACGGCGTGTATGCAGGTATAGGTATTCATTAAATTACTGAAACCATCAGCCTTCTCGGCCCCAAATCNATGCTTTTGTCGCAGTTCTCACGGCGTGTATGCAGGTATAGGTATTCATTAAATTACTGAAACCATCAGCCTTCTCGGCCCCAAATCCGAAAACCCCAAAACTCCGACTCCTCCAGCTCCATATTCTCCGAGGTTGACGCGCTCCACCAGGTTCTTCCGTCTCTTGATGTTCGTTCGCCTCGTCCGGCTCTTGCGAATAGCCTCTCGCCTAAAGCTTCTGGGGCACTAGAAATCAACTGTCTACAGGGCTCAGGGCCGAAAAACAAGCAGGTGGTGTCCGAAGCACTCTAGGGCTAGCAAACCCTGAGTTCTGGTTCGAGGTGAAGTTGAAAAGGCCAGCGAAGTTCATCCTGGGAAAGTTGCTGTCCACCAACTCCTTGCCGCTGGGCCACTGCCAGCAGCAGCTNGTTCATCCTGGGAAAGTTGCTGTCCACCAACTCCTTGCCGCTGGGCCACTGCCAGCAGCAGCTTTCCGTGCGCTTCCGGAGAAGTTGCTGTTGGAGCATATATACTATAGTCTCCTTTGGATTCCTTTTTTTGTTCATATAAAATCAAAGAGAATATTAAACATACGATTTTTACTATGGTTCTGAGGGGGGCATGGTATAGAGGCGCTTCAAAACATGGGCACCTTTGAATCCCTTGTCTGTGGTAATCGACCCTAAGCCCTAAACCCTGAGCCTGCGGGCGGGAAAAAACCTGGAACCTAGACCCTAAACTCCTAAACCCTAACCCTCCGCTGCCCACGTCTACATCCTCGACATCTTGGACGCGGACTTCGTTTTTTTCCCTCCCGCCGCGGGGACCCATGTTGACGTCGTGGGAGGGCTCAGTACCCCCTCCGCTAACGGTGGAGGGGGGAAGCCAAGAGGTCCCCAACGACGACGACGACCGTTAATTAGAAGACTAAAGGGGTCAGAAAAAAGAGGGGGGGGTGTCAAAAAAAAACTATCCCCTGTTCCAAATATGAGTCATATGAGTTCTCCCGGGCCCCGATTCTCTAGACTCGAAACCCTGCAGGGTTGCTCTTTCCTTGAGGCGGCATGGCTTCAACCTCGTCGGGAACAAGCCAGAGGTGGGCCTAACGACTCAAAGCGCTTCTCTCATCAAGCCGGGCCAAGATTTTGAGATCGTCAGCGGCTGGCACGAATATGCATGGCTTCTCTGACTGTAGGTCCTGTAGGTTATGCTTCATCACTTCATTGCAATTTTCATGGACTGCGCTTCAACTGCATGTGGCAGGACCTGGTCCCCATAAACAACACACACCCATCCTCCAGCAGAAGCTGGGAGACGTTCTTCGTGTTCAGCATGAAGGCGACTCTGCATTTGAGATTCTAAGATTCTAAGGGATATTGGTCGGTCATGCTTGAGTTTGCTGGGGGTTGGGGACACTTCCCTCTGCAAGCCTCAGAAGGCATGTGAAGTCCATCTTGTGCACGAAGGCCATTCTGTAATGCGGACTACCCCTGAAACCTCTGTATGTTCCGCACGTGAAAGCTTCAAGCTTCAACCCAGAAAAATCGCAGTCGCCTCTGAAGCAACTGCCACGTGCTAGAGTTTGGGCAGCCCATTAATTTGCCGCACCTTCAGCAAGCCTGCGGCCTCAGAGGTACCTCTGAGCTTCCTTCGAGAGCACCCTGAGGTGGCGTAAGGACACGGGCGTGCTGCAACAGCTAATCGGCGTCTAACGACTTACAGGAGGATATGAAGTAGCGACGTGTGTTCGCAGATTTGCATACAGTAAAGAAATGTAGAGTTATGTTGTCAGGAATTATAGAGCACAGCAGCATGAAAGCCAACGGCAAGGACAGCAGCAGCAAGGTGATTCAGATCAGGATTAAAGTTGCTTTAACCGTAGTCTGACATTGAAGACGATGATGGTGATGATAACGATGATAATGACGATCACGATGCCAATGACTCATGGTAGCAATTGAGTGGCGATAATTGTTAAATGAATGCCGTCTTGACGGTGATTGCAATGATGCTGCTAGGAGTCTTGGTTGTGGTGACAATGGTGCTGCTTTGGATCATGGTGCGGTGATGCTTATGCTGGTGGCCATCAGCACGACGACTTTCTTCAGATGTCGGCTTCAATGTCGCAGGAGAGCAGCAGGAGAGCAATGATGGCAGGGTCTAGCAGTGCATGAGTGATGGGCCACAAGAGCCCCAGACTATGGTCCTGGTGGTTGCTTAATTTTATGGCCGGGAGTTGGCTATGCCGACACAGGATACGATGTCCCCGCGTTCTGGCTTCTAACATCATGAGTAGCCAGGTTACCTGGAACACTGTGTCGAGGATTGCGGAATCTGAAACCCTTGCTCAGAGTCGCACCTACATTAATTACATTGCAGTTAGATTTCGACGCCGCAGTCCCTGCATCAGGTTACCTGTAGTCCGTTGGATTCAGCGCGTGGGACTTGTAGATGTCTCGGCAGCTATGCACGGGGTTAGATGCAGCAGACCCTGCTGGCTCTCGATTCACCGATAAAAGGCGAAATCATGGTGAGTCCCCGACCTCGCCCTGCCCGTATCCATGGCTTTGAGTCTCGAACTTGACCGGCGAATCACATCATCTTTCGCGCTCTGTGTAATTGCTGTTTCGGGTTTTGGGATCCTGTTTTGATCTGTTGCCGCCAAACCGCTGGTGAGGCCTCTCCACTGCAAGGAAAGACTCGCTTCTTGAATTAGGTCTCCCAAAGACACCATAGCAGCCATAGCATCTTCGCCCAGAATCTGCAACGCCAAGGTTGAGGATCCCGTGAACCCGACGAACAACGTTGGGCTCGGGGGCCGAGTTGTGAGGGCTTCGTCGGCAGGTGCACGTGCTTACAAGTTCTCTCTTAAAGCGGTCTGCTGGCTTTGCTGAGCACTGGCGGGTTTTGCTCGCTTTGGCTTTGGCTTTTGTTTGCTTTACGATGGTCTTGGAGGCGAAACTGCTTCCGCATCCGCCAGATTCAGCGGTCGCTAGCGCGAGCCGCAGACGTTGTGGCTGCAAACGAGGCCAGCAGGGGACACGTCAGATGGATCAAACTTTTGGTTGAACCGCACAGAAACTGTCCGTAGTCCCGTCATTGGGGCTCGCTCATTTGTGCCCGCGTGGCTGCCTGTGCAGAATCGAAAATTTCGCTCTCCCCGAGAGGCTGGTGCGACTCTCCGGGCCATTCTCAGGGTGACCGTGGCGCGTTTGCCTTGTGCAAGGGTGCCATCTCGCCATCGCACTTCTCCTCAGCATGAACCCATGTTCGGCATTAAGCGAGTTCGTGGAACAGAGGTAGCGCAGTTAGGGCGAGTGTTGTTCAGACATCGGACTGGCAGTGCTTGGCACGACTGTTGCTGTTTCGACATGGTTGTAGGAGATAATGATGCCAGAATCTTTGTAGGTATTGCTAGCAATTGCCCTACCTATTGACTTGTCATCGCGTTTTTCCTGTCCATGTTGAGTGATCTTGTTGCTGATGTTCGTCTCACTGTTGTTGTTTCTGCTGGACATTTTTCTAGACTTTGTCGCCGTCACTACCAGCACCACCAGTACCACGAGCACCACCAGCACCACCCAGCACCGCCAGCACCGCCAGCACCACCACACCACCATCACCATCGCCCTCGTCATCCCCCGCAGCATCATCATCGTCATCCTCATCCTCATGCTCATCCTCCTCATCATCATCGCCCCATGAGCATTCGCAACTTCGTGTGGGTTCTCTAGGTTCTTCGAGGCCCAACACTCTGTCGATGACCGTTTCCACTCGTTGACAGCATCCGTTCGAAGGGCCTTCAGTTCTTTGTTGAGGATCCTTCGAGAGAGCTGAGAGCTGCAAGTTCAGTGCAGGCCACATTCCAGCAAGAAATCGCCAGGTCGAAACGTATGGCGCCGGAGATGGCCAGGAGGCTGCGCTTCAGGTTTGGGGCCTTGGGGGCGTGCACTCTGGCGCTTCCGGGCTTCAAAGCTTCAGGGGTTGTATGGGTTTCGAATTCAGGCTTTGGGCAAGGGTTGAGGTTGCAGGGTTCCGAACAAGTCACTTTGAACGCCTTCAACTCCGTCCAAACAGCAAGGTTTCGTTGCTGAGGGGGGGGGGGGCATGATTGAGAAGAGGAAGTTCTATGGTAGCGGGTAGTCGTCCTGAAGTCCAGCTGATTCTACCCAAAACCTTGCCCCAAACACTTCCTACTGTAACCCTCAGCCCTCTTGGGGAACCCAGCCTGGCTTCTCGAACCTGGCCTGAGAAATGCCCACGGTTTTCCGATCCTCGGAGGCAGAGGCAGAGGGAGTGTAGGGAAAGGAAGGCGCAGGCCCCGTGGAGTCAGAGGCAAAGAGAAGCGCTTCTCGAAGTCCCGGGCCGAAGTGAAGCTGTAGCGCTGTGCATCTTGCTCAGTGGGAGATGAATGTCCGAGGCCCTGTCTACAAACTTCTGGGCAACCCGAACCCCAGACCTTCAGCCAAAAGCCGGAGCAGATGCAGGCAGAGGCAGAGGCCTTGTCCATGCGTGCCAAGCACGACCTCCAGGAGGATCTCAGGGGCGGCTTGCATGGGGCATGGGTTGTAGGCAATGTCAGTTTGCAGCTACGCGTAGCAGGTAAAGTTAAGGTTAATTAAGTGTTTAAGTTCAGGGGGAAAATGCCCTGAGACCACCTTCGTCTGCCATTCAGAGCTTGTCTAAGGTCGACAAAAGCAATTCACGACAAGCTTCGGTTGGCTCAAGCCAGACCGCAACTTAGATTGCCCCGGACATGAGCATGCGGACCAAATGCATCTGCCCCATGAACAGCTTTGGTTACTTGCAAGGTACTATAGTAGCCAGGCTTCCCTGGTTCCGACCGGGGCTTCCCCTGCCAATAGACCCCCTTAGCCCAGCCCTCCTTCTGCAGTCCTCGCCTTGCTCTCTGAGAACTCTCTGAGCATCCCCAAACTCGAAGTCCTCGACTCTCCCTGCGAAGAGCTCCGAGCCATGCCGCAACGCACTTTGTTGGGCCTGCGGCTTAGTGCTGAAGTCCACCCCATTAGTAGCTCCAGTGCGCGTCTTGAACGTCTTCGTGCCTCCAGCTGGGGTAGATAGCAGAAGAAGAAAACCACAATCTATTAGTGACTCTCGCTAACATCCGTAGATAAGCGAGCTCTGGCGATGTTTCGCTTGTCAGGCTTGGGGCTCTTGGCCTACCTGCACCTCGGCTGTTTGTTGCACGGGGGGAGGGCCGATCGAAGCTGCGTTTCGGGGTTTTAGAAATCAGGAAGAAGGATGATTTTGTGCGAACTCATACGATCAGAGTGCATGCTACGATTCAGAAACTAACCCTCCAAGGGGAGCAGGAGCGTGGGTTTCAGGTTTAGGCCCCTCGAAACCGGGAGCATCGGCATGTCACCGTCGTCGATGTTGTTGAGGGTGATAAAAACCTCTGAATGGGATTACACTACAGGGCCTACAGTCAGAGCTTTTAGATGTCTGCACCTGCATCTGCCGCGCAGTTCTGCAACAGCGCCGCTGGTGCCGCTGCCGCCAGCAGAGCCGAACCCTCCAAGCTGGCCAAGTTCGGTGCGGTTGCCCAGCAGGGAGAGAATGCAATAAAATCCAGCGGCACTGCAAACCCCAAAACAGCGAAAAGGTGAAGGATTCTGCATTGCTGTGCTCCCCAACGTAGGGAGCAGATGAGACTTGTCCGAGGTCTACATCTTCGGCCCTGAGGCGTGAGCTCACGGTTCTGCTCTTCTGGCTTCAGGGCCTTGGGGGGTTTTGGGCTCGTGGGATGTATGATTCCGAACGCCGGGCGATAGGAATGGGCTACAGTATTTGGCCTTCAGTAGACGACTTCAGTTTCAGTTCTTCGCGATCCTCATGCCGGTGAACAAGCTGTAAAGACAGTCGATGACTCGAGATGATAGCTTAAGACCTGGAGGCGCAGTAGACATGAAGCCCTGAGTTCTGGGACCCGCCCCCTGGCTCCAGGATGCAGTGAATGGTTCCGACCTGACTGCGCGCATCGCAGCTCTCTTGTCGGAGCTCAACAATGCCCCTGGGCTGTTCAGCTTAAAGGGTCTCCCGGTGCTGTTAATGTGAGCCTTAGGGGTAGGTCGACTGTGAACCCTGAACCCAAAACCCTAAAAGTTTGGCAGTCGGAGGGAGTGGGGAGGCTCTCAGCGCGTGCTGGATGTTGGAGTTTCGGGTTCGGCAATAAGTCCAAGCTTGAATCGTGGTGGAAGGAGGCAGCCATTAAAGCATTAAAAGATGGTAATAGTGGTGGTGAGCCAGCGTCGGAACCAGGTGACCACCGGCCACTACAGCTCCGATCGCAAGGCGCTGCTCTTCAAGCCTGGAACATACGCCACGTGCACCGCATATGCCAGTTGTATAGATAGTCCCTGCAGTCTCAAACTATTGCTGTTGCCATGATTCGTGTAAACTCAGTACAGGAATGCTGTAGCTGTAGATCCGGAGAGAAGCGAGCCTTGAGTGCTCGATCGTGGCCACCAAGGAAACAGATATCGAAGTGGGCTACTATGTCCAGGCACGGAGCAAGCCGGATTCTGGCACGGCTCTTTTGGGCGTTGTCTAAACCCCAAGCACCCTGCAAACTCGCGCTGGCGAGGTTTGGGCTCTCGAAGAACAGCGGCTTTTGAATCATTTGTCCGAGACCGGGGTTCTCGAAGGAAGCTTTGCGTCTATTTGGACCTGACCGACCACCGAAAGCTGAACCCCTGACGCCTCAATGAAGCCCAGATCTGCAAAATCTCATGAGATGCAGTTCAATACAGTTCGAAAAGAGGAAGTCTCACAAGCTATTCGGTTCCGCAGCATACGCCCCATCAGTACTAGTATCAACTATTACGAACCTCTTTCACAGCTCTAAGATGATGGTGCCCCCCAGTCCCTTCGCCCTTCGTTTGCGCGCTGACCTCCGAAGCTGCACGGGAGGTTCTCGGCCTCGGCGAGCGGCCGGAGGACGGCCTCGAGATCAGACTTTCGATTCTTTTTGGGTTCCTTGGGAAGTGATGGATAACAGCTTTTGGTAAGTGGTCTCAGAGGTCTCTGGGAGTCAGTGCTTAGGCTGTCTTTCGCGAGACTGTTCTGCGTCTTGTGCCACATGTGCATGTGGCAATCAGATGTTGTTCTCGAAAGAAGGCGGTTGTGTATCTGCCAAGATGATTCAGCGACAGCTTTCAAAATCCCGCGCTTCGACACTATCCGAGAATGAGAAAATGCGAGAGGACGTGCAGTTCACCAGCGCGTCAGGTCCTTGGTGCATCGCAGCCATGTCTTGTCGGTATCGTCGAAGTTGTGGCGTCCTGGCGTCCTGTGCAGCCCAATCATGCTGCTCATTTCGGCCGTGAAGTAGCAGGGCAAAGTCTACACCGAGAACCGATAGATTTGCAGGATGCACCTTCAAAGCCCAAGCAGGTCTCAGTCCGATGTGTTTTCGCGAGGGTCGCGTCGGGTGATGACACTCCACTAAACGGGCAGACTGAAGCAAGCATCCTGAGATAGGTTCGCTGATTCATTCTTGCTTGCGAGCTATTCAGGTGGGGTGTCCACTCCAAGCCAATGGGCGCCATCCCGGATCCAGGATCGCTGGACAATTTCTGGACGGATGGCAGCACCAAGTTTGTTCCATGAGCTAGAACCTCGTGGACAGAATCTCCGGGATGCGCAACCCCCCACAGTGGTCTTCATATGTGTATCCGTGTGTAGTTTTGACTGGTTCCAGCTGTCTCATGTTTTTTTGCACCACCCTGTGCTTGCCACGTATGTCGATGGCTCGGAGAGTATCCGAGGCGTAGCGCAGAGAATTTCCACCACGCCTCTCCCTGGGGCATGCGCCTGGCCTGCTTTGAGCGTTTTTCTCCATGTCTACAGTCGCCATCCGCAAAGAACAAGTAAGCAAGTTCGAGAAGGCCATGTGATGGCCAGCTGGTGGCTCTGCTTCCGGCACCGCAAAGGAGTGTCAGCTTCAGCATTGCTTTGTTCCAGGCTCTGGGCCGTCTCACAAGCATCACCCATCCGACGAATTCGCGTCGACAAGCTGCTTGGCCACAGCGTAAAGACGACATCTGTCGGCCTTTCTTGCGGCGGAGAACTGAACATATCCAACACTATGCCAGCAGTCTGCTCATTGTCTCTATGCCGCTTGCAAAAACCTGCTTTCAAAGCACGCCGAGATACCGAGTAACACACTAGTGATGCCGCAAACAAGTGGATGGGAGCAAAGGGTGGAAGCACGAACTGGCCTCCACAGCTCTAGAAGACCAAGGGCTTCGACAAGAGATTCGGTCATGGCAGAAGCATGTTCAGGTATCATCGAAACTCGGAAGCCCTGTGCAAAACAGCAGCCTGAAAACATGGGACGCAGAGTGCCCAATCTCTTCTACTAAAGACTTGTCAGAGCTGCATTGCAGAGAAGTACGTGTGCGACAAGGGGTTCCGTGATACCGAGTTGCTTCAGGAACCTTACTCTCTCCGTGCCCGGTGCCTGGGCCAGTGGAGGCCGATGGGCGAAGACAGCCAACATACCAACACAGCTCTTTCATAGTAGGCAGTTCAGAAGTGGGGCTTAAAATGCAGAAATTTGCAACGTCACGCATCTAAATGGCTCGGCTTTCCTCCAGATGCCCAGCCTGTGCTGCAAGTCCGAAACTTCACGCTCGATTGGCCAAGGGTCGGAGTTGTTCATGCTACTACTTGTGACCGTGCGAGGGTTCAAGATGTCGGCCACTGATGCTGTTTCAAGCCTCGTGCAGGATACATGGCCGACATGCAGGTGGGCCGCGTGCAACTTATGGCACCAGGTCGTTTCATGAACACTAGCTGACTAACTCTTGCAACCCGCAAGAAGTGCAATTTGACCCACCTGTCCGACTCACAGTATGCAGTGCAGATTCTCATGGAAACTCGGCACATGCTGCAGTGAAACCGAGATCTAACGCCTTCAGGTGGGCGGCTCGACCGTACTGGGCGGCCAGCAGCTTCGTTCAATCCATGGTGCAGTCGTTCTGCTTTGTGAGGGCCGCATTCTCGTGCTCCAACAAGAAAAGGTTAGCAGAAGAGGAACGGTTGAGACACGGATCCATCTGTTTATGATCTACAACATGCTCTCGGTTGGAGAAAGACTTTGGTTTTGCAATGATGGCGACCAGGCAGCAGTGGATTGTCCGAAACTCCAACATCTCCACGACGGATGCTGCTGTATTGGGTGGCCAGTGGAATGTTGTGCTTGTGGGATGCACAGGCTTCTTGGTTGCCACTTGCGTCGGTATTCTGCCGAGAGGACGCAGGTCCGAGGCTTTCCATTGCCATTCCCTTCGCTACTGCCACCTCTGTCCGTAGGCAAAGAGGTTCGAGTTCGAAAGCCAGACACCGTTACGACAGGTCCTGTGCCAAAGTGGCTTTGTGTAGGCTAGCAGCGAGGTTTCTGCATCAGCTTTGGAAAGACAAGACGCCCTTGCGCTGCTGCGGGATAGGCTTCGAAACTCCTGACTCCGATCAGGGTACAGAGACGTACAGGGATTCATGTGCTTGAGTCATGGATGGATTACGGATGGATTGTTTGCATTGTCCATGCCTAGATTCGGCCTTGATGCGAGGCAGCCCACGTGAGACCCTGCCGGCAGAGGGCTCGAAGACTGCATTGACAAATGTGCTCTTGAATGCAACTGGCATGTGCATGTGCTGGCGGTGCTATCAGGGAAAAATGTGGGCCCAGATTCAGGAACCGTCCCTGTTCTCGGCCAGTGAAAACCCTGGTCCGTAGCTATGGCTGCCGAGTGTGGATCTCCGCGACGAGCAAACCTGTACAAGCAAGGGGCAGCATCCAGCACAGGTTTTCCTTTCCTACTGCGTTTGACGTGCTGGGCACTCCAGCTGTCCAGGTAGCACTGACCCCTGTCATCGCTGAAAAGCCTTACATCACTATCGCCACTTGCCTGCACGCACGTCGAAGCTCCGTCCCGGTTGCTGTATGAGATCTCTTTATCTCGGGGTGCCATGCGGCCACGCGCGCCCGAACCCGAAGTCCGAAACGTCAGCCACATGCTTCCAAATATGTAGCTCCAACTCTGATCACCTAATGAACCTTCGCAGTCGCATGAAACGAGGAAGCCACCGGCCGCTACAACTTGCAGGTCCCCAAGCCAAAATTTCGCCACACGGCACAGATACAATGGCGACTTTCCTGTAGGGGTTTGGGGGGCTTGGGGTGTAGAACCTAGGATGCCCTCAATGCCCCTGCCCGGGCTTCAAAAGACCTACAAATCACAGAGCATTTTGGATCATATCAATCGCATGGTCCTTTCGGTTATTCACCTGGATATCGATGCCGACCATATGGCGCTCAGTAGCCGTGTTTCATGTCTACATTTACATCTCCCTAACTTTTTTGGGCAGGCAGTTTCTCCGATGCATAGGTAGGCGGTGGGGCTTACAACAGGTGAGAACGAAGGGTCAGTAATTGCATCTTGGGGGTTGAAAGTGGCCAGCAGAGTCAGAAGCAGCAACTCCGGTGGGTTGCAGGCCTGTTGATTCGTTGAACTTCGCTGCCTGGACCCCAAAGCTGTTGCTGCTCAGGCTCCGTCGGGCCGGCCGTGGAAGAAACCACGACGACCGTTCCTTTCGAGCAGGTGCGCGGGCCGGGGATGGGCCCATCATTCTTTCGTAAGACCCGCCCCAGAGGAGAAACTTCCGCAAGGCGAAAGGAAACAAGAGAATGACAGCTTGCAGTGATTGCTTGGGATGATTCCATACTTCAGTCAGGGCTCCATCCCCCCCACGTCTAGAATGAAAGACCAGGGAGCATCGGCGGTGCTGCGAGGATGTTCAGTGCTTCCGTTATGTCTAAGGCACTCTGTAGGCCTGTCGCCTTGGCCCTCGGTTCCACAGCTGCCCAGGTTCAGAGATTCGTAAGGACTGCTTCCCAGCCATCATGCAACCACATTCCGAAACCATGCCAAAATCCAGGTCTACGTAGCTCGGCGACTTTGATGCAGCAAAGCATGCAGAGCTGACACACGTTTCAGGCATCCTCGTTACGCAAGCTCCGTGTGGGTTTCTAGGTAGGGTTCCTCTGTCTGAGGGCCGAAGACCTGACCTCGACGATTCAGTCGAAGCTGACCTCTGGGCTTCACGTGGTGCTCTCCCCTGGACCTCCGGCAGACCTGGAGGGCTGTAGGAGATGCGTGGTGCGACCATCTGTGAGAAGCCACACTAGAACGCCGGAGCCAATAACTCCGATTGGTAGTTCGAGAGTCGAGCACACAAGGAATCTACAACCTCACCGCGACCCTGACCCTCACCTTCAAGAACCAGGCCTGCTGGGAGAACTTCCCAAAAAACTCCAACGCCTCAGAACCCAACATCCTAGAGCTCTAAACTTCAAAGGGGTGCTGCGGTATTGGGTACTTCGATCTAAGGGTTCTCGCCAGACCAAGGAGATGTTTCTCTGCTCGTGTGCTGTGGTTGGAAGGGACTGATTGGAGAGAAGTTCGCCGTCTTTGGCAGGCTTTTCCCAGCATTCCATCTGGTCTTCTTGTAGCCCCTTCTGGTGACACTCTTCTGTTGTGCGGTGGGCTCCTTACTTGAGTTCTCCCTGAAGCTGAGCCACAGGTCTTACTGGGAATTGGCATGGCGACGCTGGTCGCTCCCAAAGACGGCTCCTTGGTGCTGTTGGTAAGACGGGGATTTCTGAAGATCAGGGGTCCCAAACTAGGGGTCTCTATTGCGCATCCCGAACCATGGCGAAGTTGTGCCAATTTCAAGAAGCAAGGCCAATGCCAAAGCGTGAACGTTGGCCCCGCTGAGTAGAGATTCTGTTTGACTCATGATTCCTGCGGCTTTCGTTCATGGCCCCTCGCCCAAAGTCTCAAAGGAAGTCCATGCGTGCTTGTTGAAAACGCCGCCACGGGTGCCCGCGTGGCTGGGATTGTGCTGCAGGCAGGGGCGAGATTAGCTTGATGTATTTCTCAAAGGTTTGTCTGCGCAAATTCCGCATATTGATTAGCGTGTAATTATACGGCTGCTACCTCTAGTTGTTCTTGAAGTCCTGGCCGCCACATGAACACGTAAGTCTGGCCTTGTGTTCAGAGAAGCCTACCATCATTTGAAGCCTCAGCGGGTGGAGTTGTGTGCCCCGAAGTGGTTTCTGCTCAAGTCGGTGATCTCAACATGTCGCTTGTACTCCCTGGCACCACCTGGAAACGTCAACAGGTCTGAAGTGATCCCAGATCAAGCCGTTGCATTGGGGTGGTGTGGTCAAAGGTTGCTATGTTGTTTTTTTCTGGAATTTCCTCACTCGGTAGCCCAAAACCCTTACGCCATACAGTGCCAAACACTATGGCTGCTGTTACGCCTTGCGACCGCCTTGTCAGGCCAATTTCGCCTTCGATAAAGCCACGGCGCCGCTTGATCCCACTAGTTAGTGATGTTAGGAGTACCAAGAAGAAGAACGCTCAATGCTCCACCACGCAAGAGCAATCAGTGACAAAGCAAGACACAGCACTTAGGGTCGATTGTTTGGCATCTCACATCACTCGGCATGTCCCGTCGCTAAGATCGCCGCCGCCGTCGAGCCTGCTGGAGTGGGGCCGATCTGGGGTCGCGGGCGACGCGGATCCGGCGAACCCAGGTCGGGTAGGGGAAGAACTTTTCAGGTTCCTTGCTTTCCCGACTTCCAGGGGTTCACGCCCAGGGTTTTGGCATTTTCAGCGAGCTGGAATTCAGGTACAGATCGGAGTGGCAAGTTATGATGCAAGGCCTGCTTCGGAGCCAGAAATGCATAGTCAGGTGGGGATTTCACTATCACGCGTGTTCATGTGTACTTTTATCAGTGTTGTTACTGCTGCTTCCGCTGCTGCTACTCTTGCAACTCTTGCTGCTTGCTAAGACGACGACGGCGACGACGGCGACCACGGTGGCATCGATGAGAACGCTTCTATAGATTCTACAGTGCTCTTGCTGAAAGATACTGTTCGTACATTTCTCGCCGCGCTGATGTCAGAACTCTGGAACGCGTTGCATCAGAACCCTGGCAGAGGTGTTCTCTCCGACATCTTCGCCCGTGTTGGTGGACCGGACACGGACCGCAAGATAGGTGCCTTGCTTGAAATTAAATTATCGATGCAGATTAGGTTTAGGGATGTTTAGGGTTTAGGGATTTTAGGGTAGGTTGTCCGGGTTGGTGCTCGAAGTTTGTGCCAGCTGCCCATCTGCAATAGGCAAAACAATCACCACTTTGCAAAGTCGCGCATGCTCATTCATTAGCTGGAGGAACTTTGAAACATTGCCTTCAATGTGCCCCTAGATTGACCACCTTTGAACTTCCAGGCGCTGGAGATCCGTCAGTTTGACTTTGAGTCTTTTGGTCGGGGGTTGGGTGCGTGGGTGGGTGGGTGGGTGGGTGTGTGTGTGTGTGTGCGTGCGCGTGTTCTGTGAGGGGCTCGTGCTCCGGGAAGCATGCAACTTGGGGCTATGAGCGGGAGGCTGTATATTTGGGCAGTAACATGTGTGATTCTATCCAGCATCAGGTGCAGATGTGGCTGTCCACATCCAGTCCGACAATGCTACCTGTCGGCAGAGATCTTGTGTGTTCCTCCGCACCAAAAGTTCTTGTTGGAGACGACCACCGTTGCAGCTGCTGTCGCAGTTGACCATTGACTTACTGTTGACTGTGTCAGAAGCGGATGAGGGCGAAACATTTAAGCCGCTTACAGACATAAGACCCACTATGACCCACTTTAGCCGTCCCAACAGCCCCTAAGCAAATAAACAGGCGCCAGACACAGAGTTTTTCGCCGATCCTTCAATATCGGACAGAGTCTTCGGACAGAGTCTGCTGTTGCACGGGGTCTTCTAGTAGACGGGGGCTGATGTTAGGCAGTGTCTTCTGTTACGCAGGGTCTTCTGTTACACAGGTGCTTCTGTTATACGGAGTCTTCTGTTGTACAGGGGCTGGAGGAGTTCTGTTGTTTTAGTAGCTTGGCTTGGCTTGGCTTGCTGTGCTTTGGCTTAGTAATGTAAACCCTGAAACCCGTGAACGACTCGATTGTGTATGTCTGTATATAATTGTATATGTTCATATACATGCATACAGACATGCATGCATACACGACACCGTGAAACCTTTGAAGTCAGAAGACGCTACCGGCTGGCCTGGGTCATAACCCGGGCCCCACCATTAAGTCAAGAACTCTTGGAGTCAGCCCCGAAGCCTGGCGGCGTTGATCGAAGGCTCTACGTGCTGTCACAGGTGCTTCTAAACTCCAAACGCCTGAAACCTAAAAACCGTGACATGCGCCACGATGCTGCAGCTGTTTGGCTTTCAGAGCTTTTCCCAGGGCAAGCAAGTCTTTCTAGCCGCTCGAAGATGCTGTGAGAGGATGTGGGAGGGGTTCTGGGCTGAGTTTAGGGCTTTTCGGATGATTCAACTTCAGCGCGACAAGGCTCGTGCGTCTTCGAGTAGTCGGGCTTCGGGGCTTTGAATCGGTCTACAGGGCTTAGACTGACAAACATAGGGGGTTTAGCTGTTCGCTACTGGCAAATTTGACACTCGCCGAGCCTGTCCTAGCCTTCGGTAGAAAGTCACCAGCTCGAAAGCGAACATGGTCGACTTATCCTGAAACGCCCCAGGACATGAACACTCAGCCTAAGACTGCCAGACTTTCTGGCCCTCCTCGTTCCCTTGCAGAAGCCTGGCCCACAACTTTCAATCAGGGCATCGCAGCCGGCCCTGTACCTTAGCCCTCAACCCAAGGAGACATGTCATGCCCATCGTGCTCCATTGCCGAAATCGCTGGTCGCATATTGGGACTCTACAACCCTGGTGCAAGACGCTCGGCCTGAGAACACGATGATCTTCTAGTTGCGAGGATGGTTCGGAAGGGTTTTGCTCTTTCGTCAAAGTCACGCCCTATGCCAGGGCAACCTCAACAACTCCAGGTCCAAATCCCGAAACCCAAGCCTCCAGGTCTAAAGACACAACCCCGCCTCTGAGGTGCGGCGAAGCCTTCGCTCAATCCTGACGGGACCGTCCCTCTCTTTGCACTGTCCCGGGTTTAGACTCTTGGAAGGTCTTGCAATGGAGTCGGCTTTGGGAGCCAAGTAAGCAGAGGAGTCGGGCTTCCCGTACTCAGTCCCTTGTGAGGCCTGACAGTGGGGGTTGTGGTCACAACTCCTGTTCTCCGGAATTCCCGATAAGTGTTTCACTTGACACCATTTTTGTGCGACCTGTGTTCCTGCAGTACGATACACCGAAATCAGCCCGAATTAGCTATTGTCCCCAGAACACACTATGCCAATGCCTGTCGCCTGAGCTCTATAGACGGGCCAAGGTCAACTGGGTCAAGTGGCATGAGCTGGTGAAGGCCTGTCCAAGTCCAGGGAATCCTTTCGGCTTGTTTCCCCATCATTATCTGGTGGGTTTGCGTACAAACACGCAGTACCTGCACGAGCTTAAAATATCATCACCAGCACCGCAACCATAATGAATAAGTGTCATCTTCTTCATCTTCAGCAGCATCAACATCACGACGATCATCAATTTCAGCGTGACCATCGTCGCCAAGTCGTGCATCAAGAGGGTCGTCGTGGCACTTGCATGTTTCGCAATTTGCATCAGTGCTTGAGTCGGACAATGAAGAGTCGTGGCCCCCCATCAGCAAAACCCTTCATGATCCTTGCTAGGAGATCTGTGTAGTTCTGCTTTCTGTGGTGCATCCAGATAATGTGTCCACATCTTCCCGTGTAGCTCCGAGCTTTTATTTGCACGTCTTTCAGTGGCAGGATTCAAAGCTCCCCTACATGACCTTTGATCCGCCCCAGAAGAAGGCGCGTTCAGTGATGTGCGGGCTTGGTATGCGCCGTGCAGCTTCGTTGACTGCTCATGGACGGTTGCCTTGCAGATTGTGTCACTGTGTTCATTTTTTTCGCAGTGTCTGCGTTGCCATAGCGAGTTGCCTGGATGTTGTGCGTGTTTTCTGCTTTTTCGATGAGTATTACTGCTGCGTGTCTGTCCAGGGTTCACGGGGTTGACAAGCTGCCGGCTTGTGTGGCTTATTTCACAAGCACACCTGCTTTGAATAACGAGAGTTTATCAGAAACTAGCGGACGGCAGGAAGTGGTCGCAACATGACAGGCGCTTAGTGACGAAACGTGGACGGTAATGCCAGCAAGTGTACCAATTTTTCCAGCTCACCACGCAAACATACCACAGCTCCAATCATTAGCACGTGCTCAAACAATCAGAACTACGACACGCTCAAAAAAAGCAGAACGGGTTCATCTGCGTCACCATCACCAGTGTCGTCGTCATCTCCGTCAGCATCACCGTCATCATCAACGAAACCTCTAGAACCCCATCATTACTTTGGATCATCACGAAACATCACCATCACAGTCATTGCCGTCTTCGCAATCATCGCCGTCATCATTATAATCCTCCTCCTCTTCACCATCATCACCATCATCGTCACCGTCATCATCATCGTCGTCATCGTCGCCATCGTCATCGCCATCGTCATCGCCATCGTCATAATCATCGTTGCCGTCATCATCATCTTGATTATCGTCATCATCATCATCATCATCCAGCATCCTAATCGGCATTTTAATGTTCATCATTGTCATTCACCATCATCATGTACATCTCTTCGACCGGCACCCTTTCTCACATTCCTTTCAGCTTGTTCTGGCTCCCCGTCTTACTCATAGGCCGCCTTCCACCAACATTGTCGGCGCCCTTGCGGTTGATCGTTGTCATTCTCCCTATCTTTAAAAATCAGCAAATGTCAGGAATGCCGCAACAGGAACTTCACAAAGGGATGCAGCAACCGCAGCGGTTTTTCTCGTCTCCTAGGTTTCGTATCCCAGACTCAGGGTAGTTGCGAGTGTCGCTGTCGCAATCAGTTGAGGCAGACTCGTGCGAAAAGCAAGGTGCAAAGCCACCGGGAGACCCTTCTCCCCAGGGCTGTTGATGTAGCTGCAGCTGCCCATCTGCCCATCGCGTGCTGACTCAAGTCCTGTCCAGTCAGAGACGCGCTCATATCATGTCCGACAGTCTCGCGCCGGGCATCAATAGTTCCGGAAGTTGCTCAGTCGATCTGCATCTGACGCGGAGTTCCTGACCCCAAAACATGTGACCTCTGAGTTCTGGACAGCACAGTCCGATCGCAGCCTCGGAGGTAAGCTTTTCCAAAAGCTGCCGCAACTGCTACTTCTTCCCGCCGAGGCCAGCCGCAAGATTGTGACTTTGATTGCCATGATTACTGTTGTACCTATGATGTTCTCATGGAAATACTGTTGACAGGGTGTACTTCGAATATCACGATCTCTGCTATGCTGCATGGCTGCTGCACTTGGGGCGTGTTGGGAAAATTGCCAGTCATCGTATGAAGATGCCATGACCTAAGAATGTTCATATGGTCTTTGCAAGAACAGACGTCATACGTTGCACAAGATGAATACTTACCAGTAAGTGTTCGACTGGCATATCGTTGGACACAAGAAGCTTGTAAGAACCAAGCCGAGAAGGCGAAACTGCCGCACAAGCAGAGGCCTTTGTGTAATGCATACTAAAGTAAAGCTTTACAGTGGTCTGCGCAACAGCCATGTTGAAAGCACTACATGCTGAATACTGGTGGCTTTTGATTGACCAGACGCGGGAAAACAAAGTCAGACAAGTAACATGTGCGGGCTGAGCTTGAAAACGAGTCTTGAACCAGATATATGGGCTGAAAAAGAGCGAATAGAATTGGCACGGACAGTTAGTTGGGAGACTTACGGGCAATCGAAAACGGGGCAGACACATCAAATCACTGCAAGCTGAACAACCATGCACAAGTAGCAGTGTGCTGCGCACATCTAGGGAAATTTAGCACCCGTAGTTGCATGTTTCCATGAACCCTACTTCGATCCACATCGACCTGTCGGCCAATCAAAGGCACAAAAGGAAGAAGCAGCTTCTGGAAATCCACTTGCTTCGGAGGTTCGCCAATGATAAATCAGCAGGACCTTCGGCAAACCTGTACGTGAACCACAGGGATGCCTGCCAACCGGCTCGCACCAGAAGCAATATGTGTCGACAGAAGCTTTGATTCTTTGATGTACTTTGCATGCCGTATGCTCTCTCTCTCTCTGCTTGCCGTCCTGCTGTCTAGCCAGCCAGGCAGCTAGTTAGTTAGTCAGCTACCTGCTGACCACTGTCCATCGTCGGTGCAGGGTCTGTACGTGTAACTAGCGAGCGATTTATGATTTCTACCTCTCCTTCCCTTTATCTCTTTGTTCATCTACTTTTTTTGGTAGGGCTGCTTGGATGCTCGTGACCGCCGATCTCGCATAATGTTCGGATGCCTGTGGAGTTCATCGTAGCCACGCCCAAAGAGAAGTCTGACTGAAATTTCAATCCCATTCTCTTTCTGCAGCCGACGCACCTCGGTCGAGCAGGCTCGATCCTTCGATTTCACCTTAACTCTGCCCACAATTGCAGGAGGCAAGCCGTATCACAGAGTTTCAAGGCAGCACATACAGGACCCGTAAAAGGACCCTACATGGTAGCATCCCGTCATAAGGATCTTTGCATAAGGTAGCCTGCTGCTGTGACCTGCAGCAGGTCTTGGATCGGGAAGGCCCCGCCCTGCTGCTTCGCAGATTGCCTCCAGTACCAATGCAGCTCTGCGAAGTTATCATGTTACAAGGCTGGTTTAGAGACTGGGGTGTAGGGTTTGGCGTTTGCGGTGTCGAGGTTTAGGAAGTTCTTGGGGGATGGAAGGGCCTCACACAAGTGCTTCGTGAAGAGGCCTTATCCGTGGCCCATCAGCCTTTCAGAAACGCCTCGGATGGTTTCGGCTGCGTCGGAAATTCCATTCCTGCAAAAGGTAGATGTTTTTACATCTCAGCAGAGCCTTCACCTCAAGACGGGACCGACGCCAGAAGCATCATCTTCCTGACGAGGGGTGTTGCTTTTTTCCAGCAGTTCGTCTTCACACGGCCACTTGAGTTTTCGTGCGAAGACAATCGGTTCAGCAAAACGAGCATTGGACGATGGGAACTATGAACCCTAAGCAGTGGCGTGTGAGGAATGTTGTAACCGATGCAAGTCCTGGCCCAGAACACCTCAACATCAACATGTGGTCGGTTTGTCGGAATCATGCTTGAAGCTTGAGCTTCCGAGATGGCCCCTATTCCCACCTCCAGATCTCCGATGCGGATGCGCCTTGTCGTGTCACAGTCTGGAGGCATTGTGCAGCCTTCATCCACATAGGCATTTTGCACTCGTTCGTTCGGAAGTGAATTGAGCCAGCGGATAGAAGCTCCACTACGAGAAGGGGTCAAGCAATTCAGAACCGTTGGTATCGACGACTTCCGTATTGGTGGAGGGCTGTGGATGATGCCACCGTATAGCTCCAAAGGCCTACTTGCCCAGTCACGAACAGCGGCGAGACAAGGTCGCAATTAGTGCCAGTGCAGCCAAACTACATCCTAGACTTTCATACCCAAAAACTCATCCAGGCAAGCCGGCCTGAATTTTGATTACTTTAGGCCTCTAAGCCTCTTCATGTGTCTTATGCCCCTGGCGCCTCCATAAGCCTTCAAGCCTTGCTGGCCGCCCAAAGATCCTGTTCACGCCACGCACCAAGCGCGACCCCCCAACCCGAAACTGTCAACTTCTTAGCCCGTCTCGTTGGCAGCGAGGCGTGGCTCGGAAAGATGCTGGAACGCGACGCTTACTATTGTCCGGATTTCCTCCGTGGCGTCTGGTGGATGCGGGACTCGATGGCTTGGGTTATCGCATACGCCCCATCCCCTTTCAGAACCGCATCCCGAAGCTGACTCCTGCCCGGGCAGTCTCACTACACTATGGACTTCACAGAAAAGTTCGACCCACTGGCATGGCAACCTCTGCCGCCTTTGCCTCTATTTAATCCCGCAATCCTGCAGCCAGGACAACGTGGCAAACGAGACGATGCTGACGTTTCAGGATGCTGTGCTGCAGCACACGTGAAGCTCTTTGGATTTGGGGCAGCTCGAGTTCAAACCCTCCCCAAGTGGACATTGTTCCGGTTCGCGTCAGTGATTAGGCGAGCTTGCTCTGTGTCGCTCAGCTGCTTCTGATCGCAATGCCACCTGCCCGTGGCATCATATTCTTCCGCGAAGTCGTTTCCTGCTTAACGAGATCCACATGGGACAAATTCATGTCAGACCCTATGAGACTGCAATGTAGTGCAACGGATCGCTGAATTAGAAGCAGGCATGCATTGCTTCACGTCGCTGCTTGAGCCTTGATGTTGCGAAGTCCAGATGCATCCCTTAGAAGCTTTTCACAAAGTACACTCCTGAGCCCCCCGCTGAAGCTCTGTTCCACTGAGCTGTTGCTGCTCCATATCATACTAGTTCCTGTCGTTGCCACAAGTCTATAACTGGAGGCCTGCAGGATCCAGATCATCGTCTTCATCATGACATCGGCATGACGACCATCCTCATGATCATCTTGATCATCTAGATCAGATCATCATCGTCATCATCATCATCATCATCACCATCATCACCATCATCATCATGACCATCACCATCGTCATCACCAGCATCATTTTCATTTTCATCATCTTCATTATGTTTGTCCTCGTCTCGTCCTCGTCCCCGTCCTCCTCGTCGTCATCATGGTCGTCGTTCGTCATCGGCGTCGTCTTGCCGACATCATCGTTTTCGCCATGATCATGCATCATCTTCTTGTGTCATCGTCGTCATCAGTATACAATCGTCCTCAATATGTCGTCATCAGTATACAATCGTCCTCAAAGCAGCAGCGAAGGAGCGTAGCTGAGGCAGCAGCCGCAGCCGGCACAGCGACAGGGGGCAGCAGCAGCAGCAGCGGCAGCGGAAGCCGAAGTGGAAGCGGAAGAAGCAGCAGAAGCAGCAGCAGCAGAAAAAACAGCAGCAGCAGAAGCAGCAGCAGCAGCAGCAGCAACATCAGCATGACTATCACCGTCGCCATCGCCATACCGGCTTTCATCATCATATTCATGCCCGGCCCACTCAATCATCAACGTCGTCGGTCTCAGATCCTTCCACGCTGACCAGTGCGATCATTCTTGCTATCTGTCTCTTAGCATCATCTTGTTAGCTGGGTGCCCAGCTGCATTGCCAGGATGCCGCCTGGAGACAAGATGGGCGAGTAGGAATGAAAGAGACTCGATCGCACATTCGATAAGGAAAGCCAAAGCTGGGTACATAGCCTTCTCTGCGCTCGTCTGGACGTCACCAACACCCTTTGCAGATTCAATGCGTCAGTGTTCAGAACAATGTAGAGGATGCCCTCGACAAAGTCAGCAAGCTAGCAAGCTTCCGTGATGTGCAAACGTTCCATTCGAGCTGCTGTCATGATACAGCATGACACGAGACACATGGACGTGACGTAATGCGCACAATTGTTGAATCAAGCTCTGATGCTCGGATGTGCAGCTTTCTGGTGATGTGATTAGCAAATGCTGGCGAGTGGCCGGTTATCGACACGATCCTAATGTCTGCCGTGCAAATCCCTCAGGCGGTGACGGTCCAGTGACGAGCGGCTTTAGATTGTGGTTCTGCGATGTGGGAGATTCAACAAATTGAGGGTACGCCGCATAAACTGGATCCTTCTTCTCAGGAACGTGAGGCAATGATGTTCACCTTTGTTCCGTTGCCAGACTCTCTCATGAAGAACTTGAAGAGTCCCCCAAGATGTCATAAGACTGTCCGCATCAGCAACGACCAAGTCTGCCTCATCACGACCAGCAGCACAGCAATATCGGGAACAGCCTCAGCAAAGATGAGCACCCATCAGCCTGCACAATTAACCGTGGAGCGCGCACACCGAATTTGCATTTGGCAATCGTGAGCTTGGAGCATCTCTACTGCTGCCACGAGCAACAGTGGCACGCCTGACCACACCCAGGATGCCGGAACCAACTGGACCACTGGCACCAGCATGTGCGGAGCTCAGGACCAGCAATCCGACTTCAATCACTGCAGTCAGGGTCTGGGTGCAGAGAGGCTTTGTGGAGCCGGCTCGAGTCGCAGTGAAGGTCTGACCTAATTTCGAGCATCACTGCCATGACTGCAAAAACCCGCTGATTAGTCTTGCGAAAGTAGGTCCTAACGAGAGTGGTGAGGCATGGTAGCAGTCGTTATCGTCGT
This sequence comes from Symbiodinium sp. clade A Y106, assembly GCA_003297005.1. Classification (NCBI taxonomy): domain Eukaryota; class Dinophyceae; order Suessiales; family Symbiodiniaceae; genus Symbiodinium; species Symbiodinium sp. clade A. The sequence continues at coordinate 82,724 of BGNK01000267.1, read as the reverse complement.
CGTCGTCGTAGTAGTAGTAGTAGTAGTAGTAGTAGTAGTAGTAGTAGTACAGGTCGTAGTGGTCGTCGTCGCAGTAGTGGTAGTAGTAGTAGCAGCAGCAGTAGTAGTAGCAGCAGGAGATACCAAACTGAGAACACACTCAGGTTCGGATCCCTTTTGGCAGCGGTCAAGAGATTCCCTGTCACGTTCGAGATCGAGCCTGGAGAGTGCCTGAGCCACATTTAGATTGTTGTGCACCTACGATTTCCACCCCCGTGTCTTTAGCATTGACATCAAGACCTAATAGTATGCTCGGGAAGTAGGAAGCATGTTTTGGTTGCCATGAGGAACCCGAAGTGGATGGGACTTCGGAACGGTGATGACTGGATATATCTCCTTGGAGAAGAGGTGGGCGAAGTCGTGAAATAAGTTTGAGGCTCCGGAGGGTGCCTGGCATGTTTGATGACAGTACATCTGCAATCCGGGGTTTGGCTAGATACGGTCTTCAGCAGCCGTGACACTGTTCGTGGAGGGGAAGGCATGTCACGGGGGTGCAAATCTACGGATCCCGTGAGGTTTGTCTTCGTCCCGATAGGAGCATGTGAGAGAAAAACCATGACAGTAATACCTGGCCAGGCCTGTAGGCATTGGCCGCATAACTGTTCATCCCTTATCCCCAGCTGCATCCTGTCTCCCTGCAACACATCGGCTTGGAGAAGCTTCCGTAAATATAGCTATGTTCTCCAATGCTGACCACCAACACCATCAGCACCATCGTTTCCGACCGGCACCTCCACAACAGCAGCAACAGCAACACCCTGATGTACAGCCACAGCAACAGCAACACCGCAACAGAAACATAAACAGAAGCAGCAGCGACGACCACGACCGACCACCACCACCAAGGTTGACACAGGCTGCTGCGAGCCGAACTATAAGAGTACGGAGAAACTAGTCTTGACCTGCCCACGTAGAAGTCAGGACAAGGGGAAGTTCTTGTATCCTGATGGATCTCCGGTCGACTTCATACCCGGTCTCGACTTGCTCAGGTCAGATTTGGGGTGAAGGGTCTGATTTCAGATTTGTGGTCAGGGGCCGCAGTCTTGTCTTTGGTTTGTGAGTGTTATTGAACGATGCCATGAGTGCTCTGGCCTTCGATTTAAATCCTGATGCATGGTGGCCGCTTCTGATTTTGAGGTGTATCATCTGTGGGCACATACGCTGGGAAGCTTCGGATCATTTTCGAAGGGTCTGGCTCGTGTAGTGGTGTTGGAGTTGTCTTCAGTCTAGTGACTTGTGGTCGAATCGTGCTCAAAGCTCGGGAAGCAGCTGCTGCGCCAGTACACGTGTTCTTAGCCCTGAGGCCACAAGTCAAACTCTCAAAAGCTCATACAGATTAGTACAGTCGTGTGGCCTTTCGCCCAAGTGCGGGCAATACCCTGTGTCGTCAGTTTCCGCATGCAAGATGAAAGCAGGAAGCAGCATATGCGAGGCAATGAGTATGATATTTCCGGTGCAGTATCACAGAGTGTAGGTTTTACATAGACAAAAGGTCTGCAGACCCACACCTGCATACTGTGCATCCGAAACCATTAGTGTCCGAATCAATCAAACCGAAGATATTGCCACAACCATGCATCTCTAGCAGTCTGTAACGCTGCAGCAAAGCCATGGATGCAGTTGCGTCAACCATGATCGCACACAAAGCGATAATGTAGCAAGTAATCGAAATAGCCGCACTGAGAACTGCTATCAGGTTCTTCATCATCATACTCCATCAGCACCATCACCATGACAATCCCCATCATCATCGTCATCATCAGCAACGGCACCACCGTTGCCTTCTCATCATCATCACCATCATCATCGTCATCATCTTCACTGCCACCATCATCATCGTCGTCATCAGCATCCCCGCTGCCAGCACCAATACCATCGCGATCATCGCAAATACCGTTTATCAGAGAGCGCCCAGCATCATCATCATCATCTGCTCCTGCATCCTGAGACGAACAGTGTTTCTGACAAGCAAGACCGATGTCGGCACCGTTCAACAGCAGCACGGAGACCACGGACTAGCAATACTGAGCCGTCTGCCCCAACAAGCTTTTGGTTCACCATTCCGATTGCAACGATGAATGCTCAGGGTTTCTGTCCCGAACGGCGATCCTTATGGTGGCCACTCGTCTCGAACGGAGAAGATTAGAAGTTGAGGTCTCCTTCATCGGCCGTTGAGGAGACCGCTTCGCTTTTTTGGAGTTGACTCACTTCAACTGCTGGCGTTTACACCTAAACCCATTGCATTCCGCCCCAGAAAGTGAGAAGATCCATCCGAGTCGTGGATCTGCTATGCTATAACTAAAACCGGCAACCATTGCGAGGCAGTGCCTGCAGTCGTTGAAATAGACCAGCAGGTGGAGAGTGCGCAAGCAACCACCCAGCATGTCGTCTTCCATTGAGTTTTCCATCCCTCGAAGTCGAGGCAGCAGCAACAATGAAAGGTGATTACACTCTGCTGAATCCAAAATCCGAACCCTCCTGCCTCAGGCGTCTTCTATCAGTACTTGGTGCGCTGTATTGCGTTCAAGGCGCATGCCGTTTATCTTTCTTGCTGTCTTCACTGTGAAGGGGGTTTGTGATTCAGGGTTGCTGAGAACCTGGTGTTATGGGTCTCCAGAACATGGCACTGATACAGCCGGATGGCAAATCCACCTGTCAACGGCTCGCTCTTGCTTATTCTTGCTTAGCCCTTGTCTTGCCGTGCCTTTGTCTTATGAAGGACTGCGATGGAAACATCGTGAAGACGCAGGCAGAGCTGAGTGGTTTGATGACGGAAAGCCTTCGTTGCTTGCAACAAGCATGCTTCATCTCGTGGTTTGTTTGTTGCCGGATCAAGCTTCAGTTTTGGGGCAAGTCAGGGTGCGGAAGTGGGAGTTGCGGGCGCAGAACCGAAAGGAGTCAACAATCCCCGAGTCGCCACGCAAGCACCAACCAACTGTCTAGTTGGGAAACAGGAGACACGCAGCACAGAGCCCGGGGCCCAATCATGGTATGTTATAGTATGTCACAGTAGGTTGTAACATATTATAGTAGATGGTCATCCATTATGATTATAGCAGTTTAGTAATTTAGTATATTGTGGTAGGCTATCTTATATCTTCTAGTCTCCTTTGAAGCCTCCCGTCTTCAAGCAGCCAGTACTACGACGAGATCAAGGAGCGAGCCACACGGCCCACCCCGCAAGGCTGCTGTTGCAACCTCTTCCTCTGCAGCTTGATTATAGTAGGTTATAACATGAAAGTAGAATGTAAGGTTCAGGGGCTTCATGTCTAGAGACGATCTTCTCAGTATGCTCTCTAGAATCGCGGCCCGTCTGTTATCGGGTGGAAGGGGCTCAGAAGTCTGCGAGTTTGCAAAGGACGCCGCTGCCTGCAGCGCTAGCTTGTCCTAGATGTGAACTGCTTGCGCGCCCGGAGGGGACAGGAGGCCGTAGTAGAGCAGCGACTCTGGGGGAAGAATCGCCACAAAGCGTAGTCTGCCAAAAATACGCGTGATAGGACTCGGTGCATCTGCCTGAAAAGCCGCACGGAAATTTCAACCACATCCCATCACAAGGCAATGTCAGCGACGAGCCTCCCGGCCGAATTTCACTGTTCGGAACGGTCAGTCCCGCCGGGTCTTTTTACATTTGGAGTCTATGGTTCTAATGACCCGCGGCTGGAGTGGATTTCATGTCTTGTGTGCGGTTAGATCTTCCTTGGGTTGTGAGGCTGAGAGGGGCTGGAGGTCTGCTTCTGTCCTGTCTGGACGTGGTGGCTGACTCGAAGGTTGCAGCTGCGTGATGTTGCAGTGCGAATCCCGGTAGTAGTTGCTAGGCTTAATAGTCGGTGACATCGTCTTACCAGCCAACCTAGCAAATCTCTGGTTCATGGAGAGCGATTCGCAAGCGCAACAACAGCAGTGAACAAGCAACAACTATGTTTGCCCCCGTACATACCGAATACTACCCCGCAGCATCCATGTGGTCCAGGGACTACCCGAACGTCTACGACGCCCTTGATGACTCGCAGATCGTTATCTATACCCAGGATAAGCAACTTGGAGCCTAGGTACTTTAAGATTCGGCGTTTGCTCAGCGTTTCAGTGTCAGGTTGTGCTTTATAGCTCCAATCAAACATCATTGAAATCCTGAGCGGACTTTGACCGTGAGGACATTCCACCCAGTGTGGCAGGTGTCATCTTTCATGAAGCCAAGACAGCGTCCGCAAACCAGCCCAAAATGCCGATTCTCCCACGGCACTGAGCCCAAGGTATCCGTACCCGGCAACACCAGGTCCGCAGGAATGAGCCCCGCCGAAGATCGGCCGCGCAGAGAGTGAGTTTGTAAAGTTTCTGGCCTTGCAGGATTGCCGAAAATGCTGGCCATTGTATCACCCGAAGACCAGACGGCTTAGAGACTCGAATGCCGCCAAGGGAGTGAGCGCTCGCTTGCTTGCGGATACACGCGTTCGGCAGTGCAGCGCGCGCGCGCGCCAGGTTTAGCAGCAGCCCGCCTGCCCACCTGAATGTATGACGGTGTGGGTAGAACCCCAGGCAAGGGCAGATGTTGCACACTGGGCACTGGACTCAAGAGTTTTGTGAGTTTCACTGTGTAGGTATCCCTTCTCCTGGTCCTGCCGTTGGACTGCGCCACTTCTTCCCAGAAGCCCTGCAGCCCAAAATCATAGACCGCCTGCTCAGATTTAATGGTCCTTGTTGGTCTATGGAGACAGATGCTAAGCCTACCACCAGTTCTCAGCACGGCGCTTAGGAGATGGGGCTCAGACTAACCAGCATCTCACGCTGTCTTTCCGAACGTAACTTTACCAGTCCGGGAGTCCGTATTGCATGTGTGTGTCCGCGTATGTATATATATATATATATATAGAAATGGTATATGACTATATGATACCTATATAAGATCAACAACCAAAATGCCAGCTGTCCCCAGACCTCGGCGGAGGAGTGGGGTTTGCTTTTGAAGTAGTCTGTAGCGTGTGCACACCAGGGTGTCGTTATCTTCACCCCCACCCCCCTCCGAAATTCCGAGCTCGAGTTTGCAAAGTCGACAGGTAAGTCTTGAGAACATGACAGTACGGTAAATACAGAGAAACATGGACGTGCCGTGAAGGTGAGCGGCTACTACCTAGTACCCACTGGTACTACTGACGACGACGACTTCTTCTGCTACTACTGGTACTGGCACTGGTACTAGTACTAGTACTAGTACCAGTGCCAGTACTAGTACTAGTACCAGTACCAGTGCCAGTACCAGTACTAGTACTGGTTCTGGTAGTGCTACTACTCCTACCGCTACCACGACCGCTACCGCTACTACTACTGCTAGCGCCAGCGCTAGCGCTGCTTCCACTGCTACTGCTGCTGTGGCTGCTCCTGCTGCTACTGCCGCTAACAAGAGCAGAATAACACCACTGAGATAAGAACACTCATCCTTACCAATGATAGCATGTATTCTCGTCTCATGATGATGCAATGCTTTGCTGGCGACAGAGCCGACTTCTCCGGGCAGAGCGAAAGGAGTTTTACGTGTCCCAAGCCTTCGACATCGGCAAAGCCGTTAAAGGAGCAAAAGAAAGCGAACACGGTTCAGGTTTCAGAGTTTGGTGACGGTTGCTATGAGTTGGCGAAGTTGTGATCAGAGCAAGCTGCAACAGGAAATTGGATGACGTGTGACAGTGATAGCAGGTGTCAAAACTAAGGAGACAGGGCCTTAGCCTGAGCAGGAGCGCGAGCGCTAGCAATTGTAATGCTGATAGTGTAGCAGTGTAGCAGTGTGCTTGGCCCGCATCACCCTGAGCCCCAAATTCACTTGTTGTTGAGTTTAGTACCTGTGCCTTGGCGCACCAGCTACGGGACTCTGTCACAAAGTCTATGACAAGATCATCTGCTGGAGTACGGTGCAAACTTGTATCTAGACCACATGCACGAGATCCAGCTGGGATTTCGGGTTGGACATCGATCCAGCGGCGGACTCCTCGCTCGTCCAAAGGCTTCAACACCAAAGTTGCTACAACCCTAAGCCTGAACTCTGAACCATTGATTTTCAAGTTGGAGAACTTCCTTGTGCCTCCGGGCCATTGTCTACTTGTTTTGTTTTATCATCCTCTTGACGCTTGTGTTCCAATCTATTTCCTGTTCTTCCTGTACTGGACATCATTAGACAATGCTAGACCAAAACCCTGAACCCTTTGAACCCTTAAGTGCTCATTGTCACAACGGCCCCCAGGTTGTCGGAGACAACCTCTGGCTCTGGCGTGCTGACCATGCTTTGATAGATCCCAACGCAGGATTGGCCTGCCCATGAGTTCTTGAGAGGCTGGCAATCGGAGTTTCCTCAAGGTCCCGGGCACTCTTTCCGACGTTCCCATGTGCTTGGGCGGTCTTGCCGGCTCTCGGTCTTGCCAAGACCATCACCGAAGTACGGATTCACGTGGAGTTAGTGGACCTCGTGCCTCAAGCCAAAGAGCGAACAACCAGGAAGCCCTAAACTTTAACCTTATCCCTAAACATGAAGCCCGATGCCCCAACATCTAACTCCCAGACCCGAACCCCGCCCAGACTCCACAGTAGTATTCCGACTGTAGGAAGGAGGCCGCAAAAGCCTCCACAACACCCGTCCAGAGCTCCCATGTCCCATTATCATAAGCCCTGCCCAGGAGCGCAGAAGGACCCGCAGAATTCTGCGGCACTTATGGAAGACCGTGTGGGGCCCTTACTTTGGGATCAGGGTCGGAATCTACGAACGGATTGCACCCTTTCCAAAGCTTTCACTTTCATCTTCATGTTTGCAGGTTGTATAGTCACGTACTTTATTGCCACTGTCGCCGTCACAACTGATGTCAAGCTCAGTATGGCTGTCGCGCATGCATCCTTGCCATCCACCATGTTGCTATGAATGCTCTCGTCGCCGTCATGACCATCATCCTCAGCCTCATCCTCATCACCGTCATCGTACCCGTCATTCGTCATTTTCATCGTCATCATCACCAGCAACAACAACACTCCCCCTTCGTCGCGTTTGTAAAGAGTTCTGTTACACACTTGCTGCTGCCGTCGTTGTTTGTGGTTGTGAGTTCTTGCTGGTTTCGTTTCGGTTATTCTGGCGATGCTCTTAATGTGGTTGCTGCTCTTGCTGTTTCCCCTGCAGCACAAGACCCACGTCTGTGCATGGACTTCTTTTCAGCCCCCGTCCCCGCCTAAGGCCACTAGCCCAAAGCACGAGCGGAGCTTTTCAAGGTGCCCAAGGCGAAAGAGTACTATCTCGTAGCTTCGGGCGACTATCCGGCCAAGGCTCTTTCCCGGGCGGTTTTGTTAAGGTGCTGGTGGTGTTTGGAGTTCAGACGTCAAAGTTCGGGCATATCAGCTTCGCTTCGGGTTCGCTGTTTTTTTGGGGACTTGTCGAACATGTGTCGAATTGAACCACATGCTCCGGATATAGCTTCAATGAGCCAGTCTCTTTGCCTGAGTTCTCCTGCGTTGGGCTATTGCGACTTCTCCCAGAGTCAATGACGGCTGTTTCGGCATGCTTCTGTATGCATCCGAAAGCATTGCAACTCCGCGACATTGCCATGCCCGCATCGAATCCTATCTCAGCAGCAATCTGAGCTATTGTCAACTGCTCCGGTAGAATCTGTCCAGACCACGGGACCTAGTTGAGACAGACTGACTCAGACCTTAGACACGACGGCTTGAGTAGTACGAACCGGTTCCTTCTTCAAGCTCTTTTTTGTTTCATCATCCTCTTCGTCTTGGATCATGGTTCACGCATCTTTCAATGGCAGGTCGGGCTGAAAGTCTCCGGCGATCAGGTCACCATCTATGGGTCTCTTGGATGCTCAACCACGATTCTGCATATCACGAACTAATTTTGATGCTACATCTTAAATGTCGGTCTGACTTGTGGCTATCCATGCTGCACACCGTGTGTCTGCACTAAGACTGCCAATGCCAATGGCTGAGAATTTCTCCGAATTTGCGTAAACTCCATGCCTCTGAGAAGATACTGGCCAGACTCCCGAAGCATTAGTGCACAGACGGTTCAGCTGTTATGGGGGCCTCGTAGAATTTCCGAATTCGCTTGAAGTCGTCCTGACCCGAAGCCATGCATTTCATGTCGCGACATCAATCAGTCCTTCTGTGAGCAGCATGGTCTGCTCACACAGACAACACTGTCACTCCTTCCTTTTGAACGAACCAGTCATGCGAAGCTCGCGCCGGAAAGGTTAGCCGTCGAACACTTTCTCGAGGACAACACGCTCTGGCCCCTTGACCTCTCTTATGAGATTTTGGGAGCATACTTCCAGTCCGGCCCTTTGTCATGATGTGTTCTACTATGTCGCAGTCGCAGTGCTATGCGTTTCAGTTTCAGTGTTGTGTAGTTTAGTTGTTGGTCCCCGAAATCACACATTTGAGGACTGCTCCGCTCGATCAATCTCGGTCATGGAATCGCATGTTTTTGGGTTTGGGGGCTCCAGGGATTCGAAAGTAGGGTTTCAGGTCTGAGGCACTCACAGATGTTCAGATTATACAGCAAAGACTTGCATAGTCTGACGGATTAAACTGGCGGAGCAACAGCAATGGATCGTACCTATTCCCAGAGCTTTTTGTCGCAATGTGCATTCTGTGTTGATATCGCCTGCCTTGTGGGGTCGTAGCGTCGTAGAGCTGAGCTGCATGGACACGAGAATATCTCAGAAACCTTGCAGAGCCTGCGACAGCCAAAGATTGAGGATGGGCGAGGGTGGCGCTGTGTACTTCTACCAGAATGAGCTGCCCTATGACGTCGATCAGGCAGGAATCTCGTGATGCTCCCTGAAGTCTCACACCTCTGGGAACGAAAGCCATGCGGAAGGCATCAGGCCGTTGGGAGTAAAATTTCTGAAGCAGACCCTCCCTGTACTGCAAAACCTAGGAAGCGACAATTGTCAGCTGTTAGCCCAGCAACTCCAAGAAGACGTGCCTCGCAAATTACGTGACGAGGAGAGGTCGGTTATCTGCGGGAGTGCTACTTGAAGTTCTGTGCTTGCCTCTGCACACCCTCTGGCGATGAAGGCCAACTTTGGGGACAAGGGCTTTGCCGGCTACAAGGCGCTTTCTAGCAACCTGCACGTCGCATGGCATTGCGGCGGTGCGGCAGCCCCGCCGAAACCTGGCGGCCGGTGAGTGAGAACTTGAAGTTTGGAGATGTTGCAGCCCTGATAGAGGTGGCTCCCCATGTACGGACGCATGAAGCGCAAGGCATGGGCCAGCACCTCAGTTTCCTTCCTTCGTCAGATTTGGAGCTCAAGCATTTTCATGGAGCGCAAAGAGTCCGAGATGTTGAGGATTCAGAGTCACTCTGACCTCAAGAGTTGAAACTCAACATCGGCTTCGCAGAGTCTTGCTGATCAATCTGAAGTAGACCCAAGGCTAGACATGCAGGATTCGCATGGTCTGTCGGGTCAAGGTGGCACTTCAGAGTTAATTGGGTCGACATCTTTTGGTCCTGGAGCGCTCCCGGTGTTTGTTGAAGATGGTTAGCCTTTTGTCTGAAGCATGATGCTGTCCGCACTCCAAGTCTTCAGAGGCGTTTACAGCTACTTCCGTGACTTCAAGTGCATCGTGAACAGTGGCTTCGTTGCTCCGAGCACCGATGGTGAAGCCAAGCAGCACTGGCGAGATGGAGAGATGAATTTGATGCCCAAAGCACGACATAGCAGATGCCCAAGCAGCTACAAATTTGTTTCCGGCGCTGCAGTTAGTTCTGCTCTTGGCGCTTTCACCCAAGTGCTTCGTACTTATAACTCACATCACTTACATAGTGACAGCCCATTGCCTTCCTGTGGATCTCCGGCACATCGCGTTATGTAGAGTCTGTTACGGCTTGTACCAGCGTGGATGTCATAATAGTAAAGCTTGCACAAGAGCGAGTTGCAGACCCTGCTGCCTCGTGTCCTGTTGGTCTTTAAGGTGCGGTTTACCAACATCTTCACCCGCTTCCTGAATGGCAAAGCAGGCCCGACCAGAATTGGGGTGATCCTGTGCCTGCTTTCTTGTTATAAACAGGAAATCGGTGCTCCGCGCCCAACTCGACCGAGGTTTGATCCGTTGTAGAGTGTTGCAGCATAGGGACGACAATGCTGAACTTCATCCAGCCTCGTGCACCGTCATTGATCGTCATTGCCGAGGCTTTAATCTTCCTCTTCACCGAATCTCAGTCAGACGTTTGCAACACTCCTCTGTGCGACCGCGCCGTTGTAAGTCTGTGGAAATGGCATCATAAGCAACGTCTGCCAAGTTGCAAGCATGAGGGCATGTTTCGTTCAAGTCGTGATGGCAGCCTAGACCTTTGGAAATCACGATACTTCGCAAGGCATGCATGGAGTTGAGTTCTGCGCCTGAGCCTGTTCATGTAGCTGCCCTCATAAGAGTACTGAGCACTAGGGTTTACGGAAATCCCACCACCCACCGGAAGAACCGACAACCAGGCATCGAGCACGTTCTCAACGATCAGGGCGGATCAGTGATGGGCTTTTCCGACCCCCTGAGCGACTGGGACCGCCTTGGCCGAGGGAGCACTTTTGGGCTTCCTCATACTTCCAAAGCTGTCAGGGCCGTTAGGGATCCAAGAGGCTTGACGCAACTCCAAATCACGGCCGAAGCAGACGGCAAGGTCGGCTCGTGACCTCCGTGCCGGGGCCTCCGCTTTGTCCTTCCATGCCTCCGACGCACCCTCCAGGCGGACGCCGCTTGAGACTGCCAGGGTGCAGGATTCCGGGAGTCCTGGAGTGCTGTTCCGTCGTCGGGGTGCACTTAGGCCATGGGTATGTCGGGTGATTTGTTGGGCCTCAGAGTCTCGAACTGCATCATCTTTGGGGGCTGTTTGTGGACCGTCCCCGAGCTGAGCATGTGCTGGGGCAGGTGTCTCCAGCACAGATCGCATCTTCTTCGTGATTTGTCTTAGACCTTATTGCAATGTGCTTACATCCGGTGGGTGAAGAGGTCATTTTTCTCGAGTTGTGCTGTCTGCGCGAGGTGCATTGTCTTTCGAGCCTCATTTTGGCTCATATCGGGATTGCCAGCCTTCCGTTTTCAGGTAGAATCGATCGGTAAGTTTGTAAACGCTGTGCCGACTACGTGAGATTTCAACAGTTGTATCTTCAAGTGGCATAGCAGCTTGTTAGCATCAGGAACCCCTAAGCCCTAAACCCTAAGGAGCCCCCCGAGCTGGAGCAACCCCGAATACCGGGCCACCTATCGTACGGGGGACAGAACCTCCTGCCAATGCCTTTCTCCAACAGTTCTTCGAAGAGACCGGTGGTGCGTCTCGCATGATGCCAGGCCCGCCCTTTTGGAGCTACTTCTTTGTGGCCATTGCTTCAGCCGCTGTCGGCTGGATGTCTTCAATGGCATTCTTCCGCTGGCGAAGAGGCACCGCGTGACGAGCTGTTCAAGTCAACCTTCGTGCCTCCAAGTTGCAGGTTCTTTCAGGGTTAAGGCCTCATGGCTTCACGGCCATGCTTGTGTTTGGCCTGGGAAGGATTGCACTTTTTGTCGGAAGTCTCAGACACCACTCGGCTACCAATCACAAAGAAATCGCAGACAGAGTTCCAGGGATGGATATAACGGCAATGCCGGCCAACTGTTTTCAGGAGGTGGGGCAACCCCGGCACCACCCTGCAATCCCTCAGCAATGCCGGACCGAAGATGTAACATCCGGAATCGAGAGACGGAATCTCGTTCAAGTATTCATCCGAGCCCGGAAGGTCAGAGCCTTTGCCCACGCGGCTACGACTCGACGGAGTCTGCAGACGAGAGCGACTACGAGAAGTCTTCCTGAACGTCATCCATCAATCTCACGTAGTCTACTCGCAACTTCAGAAAAGGTCATGCCCATGGCAGCACTAGGATCACTAGTGATGCTGCCGATGGACAGAATCCTACGTTACCATGTACGAACCATCGAAATCCCACGGAAATTACGAACTCGCTATGAAGATTTGGGAGTTTCCGAAAATAGGGGGCCCTAATATAGTACCCTAAATAGCACCCTAATATAGTACCCTAATATAGTACCCTAAATAGTAGGAAACTCCCATTTCCAGGATTTTGTCCACGGAACCGGCGAGGCTGTGGCCCAAGGGCGGCGTCGGCTTCACAGGGACCCAACCTGGCAGAGACTGAGTTGCGCTCCTATGTGGTTTAGCCTTAAGGGCCCCGCCGACCACTTCTCTGTCGTTCTGCCTAGTCTCGGAATCTGCCAGCTGTCGACCTTTCATAGCTTCATTACGATTTCAATCATATCTGCTGTTTGTATTCCTTGCTGGCAGCGGTCTTACACAGTCCTCCATGCTACCAGCAAGCCACGCAACCGTAAAAAGAGTACCGGGGTGAAACCATAAGATGAAGATGAGCAGCAGCAATTAGCAATTAACAATCGTTTGTGCATGGCCACGGACATGCCGAACTTCGGCGGCGTCCGCATCTGCCCTCCAGCCCCGATTCTGGAAGCAGCGCGTGCAGCGCCTGCAGATTCCTTCTTTTGTGCGGGGCTCCATGGGTCGCCTTACCAATACTATTTTGGGGGGTTCCTTATTATAAGTATGGTATCATATACACCCAAACCCTATTCTACTGATTGAGGCCCCTATAGGTTAGGGACTTTGTACGGGAGCACAGCACCGAAGGGACCCGGTCCAAAACGATGCCCTTTTGGCATCGGCCTCCAGCAGCCGCGTTTCACCACCGAATTTAGCACGTAATTTTGGGACGCACTTCCCAGTGTGGCCTAATACAGACTACCCGAAGACCGACAGTCCGCCAGACAAGACAAGACAAGGCCCCTATAGTACGGCCTACAGTTTGACAAAGCAGTTTCAGAGATCGCTCATGTCCTGGAGCCTCAGCGCTGGGCCACTCAGCCCTGTAGTCTCGGACGGATGTGCTTGCAGGCATTAATGACTTCAATCGTTTCTGGCGGCAGAATCAAAAAGCATGACCTGCTTTCTCTGTCTCTCTCTCTCTCTCTGTGTCTCTCTGTCTGACATGTTTCGATTCGCTGGAGCATTGATACAAACTAAAAGCAGAAGACACAAATGGTGATGGCTTCACATGCAGCCGGATTGATTCTTCTGCCAGCAACCTTGTAGTTTTTGGCAGTCTGTCTCCGGGTTGACGTCTTCAGATCCGGTGCTCGCGGGCCTGCCTTGAGTCCTGTCAGTGCTGAGGGTTGAATGTTCGAGGTTGCCACATCTTGGGCTGTTCTCCAGCGATGACAACCAAACCAGGCTGTCAAGAGGCAACATGATGATGACGGTGATGCTGATGATGGCGATAGTGATCATGGTGAGCGTTTTGATAAATTCGATGTTGATAGTGATGCTGGTGGTGGTGATGACAACGATGGCGGTGATGCTGAGAATCATGAGAACACACCAGGCGATAGTCGAGGATCAGGGGTCCTGATGAATGCACAGCAGTAATGGCAGTAGTGATCGGTGGAGGGAGTGAGCGAGTCAGTGAGCGAGCGCTAAATGACAATACACGAACGGCATCCGGAACTGATCAAGCAACAGCGATCAACTTTCGCAGGATTTGTACCTCAGCCTTGTGGAGCATGGTGGCAACCTCATGTTGCCCATCTCGGTTCCCGACTTAGCCGAGGACATGAGGTGAACACACTGCAAGGGGCATAGATGACAGGGTGTGCGGCCTAAAGCCAGCGTACAAGACTGTTCGAAGAAAGTGTAACTGCTGAAGATTCCAGAAGCTTGATGGCAGAACTCCGTGAGCCCTCACCCACGAGCAAGGCCCAGGGGCGAATGGCCAGGAGCCACCTCCCTCAACAGTCGGAGCCTCAATTGAGATCGCGCCCTGCTTCAGCTTGGTAAGCCATGGGGTGTGCCGCTTTATGGTACCAGCCCTAGGTCCTAAGTCCTAGGCTAGCTACGTGCCTTCGCAACACAGAAGGCAACCGGTAGTCCTTCGAGCCACCAGAGATGCAGAAGTGGAGCAGGTGGGACAGCGTCGTGCGCTACGCTGAGAGCTCCATGCGTCCTGCAGGCCCTCGAAAAGACTGGCGCAGAGTGTGCGAAACTAGCAAGACCAAGCAAGCATAGCAGTTACCGTGACAGCAATGACGGCCAGATTGAAGTGCACCTGCATCTAGGCAGGTCGAGCACGCGATGCTGGAGAGAGAGCTCGTTTGATCCCTCCGGCCCCTGGATGGCCATGCCGTGCACCCACATTAACACGATGATTGAGACAAGGAGACGATGTACTGGGGAGGCGAAGTTGGACCACCGCAAGTTTCCTGATGTGTCCAGTACTGTCAATACCGTGGATGTAGACCATTGCGCCACCACCCACATTCTGCAGAAATCTGTTGCTCACTGCTTGTCTTTTGAACCATTGCTGTGCATCTTTGCAGGCTCTGTTGCGCGCTATTGATGCGCAGCGTCCAGCTCTCGGTCTTGAACAAGCTCGTCATGCTGTGCTTATATCAGCGTTCTTCTTCGTTCAGAGATTTGAAATCTTTCTGGGTTTCGGGGAGGGTGCCGGAGCACGGGCTAGACCCAGACATGGCTGCACGGGACAAGGCCAACTTGGTGCCCCGGACACTCGCACCTCCTACCTCAAACCTGGGATTCGCCTTGGGTCTCTCGCAAAAAGGCGCCAGCCACTTTCATCACTTGAGCTTTGTGGTCAGGTCTTTGCCGAGCAGCGCCGCGTCCTGGGGGCAGAACGCTTTTCCCAGCCCGGGTTTGCACAAAGTGCTGCAAGCTGGGTGCCATCTGGCTTCATGCTCTCGATATGAGAGCTCTGGCTCGCACCTGTCATTGGATTAGAGCATCTTCGTGCATCCTCTCGTTGCCTAGGCATGCTGTATTGGCAGGAGCCGACATGTACAGGTGTGGAAAGAGGTTCCGAAGCCTTGTGCACGTCGTGCAGGACGTGCTGCAAAGCTCAGCCTGGAATGCAACATCCTCCTCGGCTTCACACAAGATTGGCCCAGGATCATCCTGTGACGCCCATCGTTTTGTCGCTTCAAGAAAATGCAGCAAAAGGAAGACCCATCGTGCCTAGTCTGCTGCACAATGTAGAGAGAGAGAGAGAGAGAGAGCAAGCAAGAGAGAGAGAGAGAGAGAGAGGGGGGGGGGGGAGAAAACAAAAGTGCGCAGTAATGCGCGAGGGTAGCGCGCTACCCTCTGGCTGTGTGCAAGCAAGAGAAAAACCCAGCAACGGGGATTCTACTCGCCAAACCACTCGAGAGTACGGACTCACGGGGAGCACACCAAGGCGGGGAACCTTTCAATGAAGGGGCGTAAATTTGTTGAGGGAAGGGCTTACTTGCCACAAAGCTCCCGTTAGTCCGAAACACGCGTCACACAGACCGGACACGGACACAGGCGTAGCGCTGCGTGCAGGGGTTGTGGGAGATCTCCCCTTGCTCCACACGCCCTGCAAGCAAGCAAGCAAGGGAGAGAGAGAGAGAGATAGATAGAGCATGGCCTGCAGGCTCATCTGGATAAGTAATGCTTTACACGCCGAGGCAACAGGAAGTTCGGATTGCAACCTCGACCCATTCAGACACAGCATGAGGCTTGAGATAAGAATGAGTTTAGCTTGATGCATTGCAAGACAACTGACATGGTAGCTCCGAAGCAGGCCATTAAGCTGCTCAAACGGGGAGCCTCATTCACATGTGCACGCAAGCCTTGGCAACGATCGTTGTGGTTGGGGTTGCTGGATACAGCACTCAGTCGACAAGAGCAGCTTTGCAGGGGCACTATCAAACCGGCCTTGATGCCGAACCAGACACGATTATTTGAACATCCCAGCTAAGATCCAAGTAACTGTGATTGCTGGTTCCCCGAAGCCTTGCCCACTGTTGCCCCCGAGGCATAATACCCCAGAGATAGGGATGGACCTTAAGATTTGTAGGTATTTAGCTTAAAGGGGGATTTCGTAGGGGAGTCCAGAGGGCACAGGATCCACGGTCTCGGCTCTCGCTGGGGCGCCTAGACAGAGCCATGGCTCGGCTGGCGCTGCGCCCTGGCAACAATTCTGTCCCTTTCAGGACTTTCAACCGAAGGCGGACTAACATGAATCTGTGGTTCTGGCCGAAGTTCTGGCTACTGATGATATGACTGAGTAACTGAAGTTTGTGAGGCACTGCTTGCGAGAGCAGGGAATCGTGCACGCAGAGTGCGTAGAGTTCTTTGATCCAGGCCTGAAGCTTTAGCCTCACATCATCAGCGAGCTCGAGTCAATCTTTTAAGCTCGGGAGTGGTGCCATGAGGGTCAGGCCAAGGTTGAAGTTGGGGAGATCTCGAAGCTCCGAGGAATCTGACTGCTGGCATCACCGAGTTTTCGAGTGCGGAGCTCAGAGCCTGGCGGCTAACAGCGGCTAACAGTTGTGCAGTTCAGGCTTGAGCAACGGAGGACGGAGGCCTGAGGGGAACATCTACAGACTCTTGGGGCCAGCCTGCAGCGTAAACGGCAACCTTGTGTGGCTCGGAAATATGTGTACAGTAATTAGGCAAGATGAATGTAAAGCTAAGAACGACAACGCTCGCAACTGTCATACAGATGAGCCAGCTCAGATGGAAAGCACGTAGTAGATATTGTCAGGGATATTCATTGCCCTGATCACGGTAGTTGCGGTCAGCCTGAGACTGGTTGTTACAACGGTAATGATGCTGGCGTCGACGATGTACAGATGGGCTTTAGCGTAGACATCCTGCAAGATCAGCATCATCGCCATATAGTTTTTTTACCGGATGGATATCTATCTGCGTACGTACAATACAGTATTTCTATAGGCATCGTTTATCACGCAATCAACTAATTTACATAGCTTGCTACTGGCCGCTCATCTATATAGTCTATATGTATGCACATAGATCGACATAGTCTTCTACCCGCCCATCTCTGTACCTATCCTTCCTGATGTGTAGATGGTATGCGCAGCTGCATATGAACAGGAAAGGCCGTACAGCGGTACTGCAGCATTGCGGTATGCCTCCTTCCCAGTGGTGGCACATTCCCTTGCGGACACGGACGGCGCACCATGATGGTTTAGGACTTAACGGTGCCGAAGTAAACAGCTCGGTACTTGCGGCGTGTGAGCTCTGCCGTGATGGCTATGAACCAATTTCCCGTTGAGGCCGGATGTCGCTGAAGAGCATGTTCTCACAGTTCGGTGAGGCCAGTGCCTCGAATCGTTGGGTCCAGACAGATAGGCACGAAACCTGCCGGTGGCTTCCTGAAGAATGGTTGAACGCAGTACTCAGTACTGGGTCTTGGCATCACGTGCATTTGGAGAGCAATCAGTCCATGCAAACGGCAAAGTGATGCATTTGACACGTCTCACACCTTCACTTTTGTGCATGCTGGCGAGGTGACCTCCTGCTGGGTGCCGCCTGTCGAAGCGCGCAGGAAGGAAACAGCTTGGGTGAAGCCTGGGCCTTGTGCTGAAGAACCTGCCGAGCGTCGGCTAATCTCGTCCAGGATCAGGGAGAGTACCCCTCCTGATTATCCTCGTGCCGCAGCGGGTTGGAAGCAAAACCTCAGTTGCGAAGGTCGCGACCATGAACACACTCACATATGACCAGGGCTCAACAAAACCCCGGCCGTCAGTGTGCTTCGGCTTCGTGACTTAGTGGCATCTTGGAGACTGCCTAAGGTTCCAAACCGGCGCGCAAGCGGAGGCACGTGTGAATGTTGATGCCAGCGCAGGTTTGTCATGGATGGGGGTAGCGGCATGTCGGTGACCTCGGTAGATCCAAGATTTCTTCTTATAGGCTCCAGAATCTGGTGCAGCATGGCTTCACTCTAATCTCTGTCCGTTGCCGTCTTCTCATGCAGCTTGCACGAAACCACGATTCACAGGCAGACTGACCATATCTGGCACAAGTTGCTGGAAGTTGAACATCAGAGTCCAGTCAGAACCTCCACTCACCTAGTTCGCATGTCTGGTGCAGAACGATGCGCACGATCCTTCCACCGGTACAAGCTAGACACTGCACCACCGGCTAGGCAGACCCAGCTACTCAACACCTCCCCCCTTAAATAATTCGCATTGCATTTGCCTCATGGCAGCTGTGGCATCAATTCCGGCGGCGAGCCAGGCCAGGCCCAAGGTGTGTACATGCAGCATGTTCTCGTCGTGGGAGCGGAAACAAGATTGAGCAGCGACAAGGACAGGAGCTGAAATCTTTGCCTGTGAAAGACACCATTTTCCATGTAACGCAGCAAGCAGCCGCATGTCAATCAAGCATGCAGGCGTTGTGGCCGCCACTGACAGTAACGTGCCATCAAGGATTTCGCGGGGTGCCCTGCAGGTTTGTGCGCACTGGTACACGGTGGACTTCCGCCTAAGCGACCAAGACCTGAAGCTGCCTCCGGGTGAGCACCTCGTTTCTGCTTCAGAGTAGACTTCGGCGTTATTTGGCGTTGAGGTCTGCAGCTACGCGCATTGCCCGCTGTTTCCAGTCAGTCGGGGTGAGTGGAGTTGCACGGTAACGGGGCTCACAACCCTTGATCCTTGAGCCCGATTACGCTTGGAGCCCGGTGCGACGGCCTGAGGTACATCTACTCGCAGATTCAGGGCCCAGAGCACTCCTTCCGGTTTCGGTTGTCCGTCTACCCAAGAGGACGGTCGATCAGGGCATGCTTGCATAGCAGGCAGTGGTGGTGGTAGTAGTACAAGCAGCAGCAGCAGTAGGAAGGGGGCCGCCTCTATTGCAATGATACCGATCAGAAGCATTTTGGTCGTTTCTGAGAGGCTTTTTCCATGTATTGAGGGCTTTGGTCTCAGGCCGCGTCAGAGGAAGATTCTTGGGTTGACAAGATTGCCTTGCAAGTCTCCTGGACATGCGTCAGCGAAGGTTTCAAGGATAGCCTTCCCAAAATCTCCTCACGAAGCGCTAGCGAGATACGATGGATCCTCAAGTCCATGGATTCGCGCATTGGGATACTTTTCCGCGCTTTTTGTTTTGGGAATGTCCGAGAAGTTGAGCCCTTGTCGAGCTTTTTCCTGATGCAAACCACCATTGACCACTCTTTCCCACAGGACGGTCGGAGCCTTTTCAATATTCGTCTGGTTTCTTGTGTTGAAACCGTCACTATGTAATGTTGATGATGATCATGTGCACAATCAAGGTAATAACCACCCCGTCGTCGTCAGCATCATCATCACCATAATCCCAAGAGCCATCATCATCAGAGGAACAGGAAGATGTCCAAGGAAGTTGCTTCTTACACTCCGAGTGAAGACGTCCGGCGCAGGGCATGGCGACTGCGAGGCGATCAGCATCAGTGCCTACATCGAGATCCTCCCACCTCCAGCCCTGGCAAAGATCGACTGGGCTTGCAAGGCACGCTTCGAGATCTCGATGTGCCTGGGCCGGATGTGAGGTCTTTTTTCGGCGGGTGGAGCGAAGCGTTGGAGATTTTCCTAGCCAAACAGACGGTTGCTTGTCTCCAGGGATCTCTCCGATGCAGGCAAAAGGTCTATGCAAATACTTAATTGTGTATATAGAAGCAGATGAATAGAATAGGCACGTAAAATAGCCATAAATAAACACATACATCAACAACCAACTGACAGATAAACCAATACACGCATATGTGTATGTGTGTGTGTGTATATGTATATATATATATATGTATGCACGTCTTGGATCCGGCCATGGACAGCACATTGTCACATGGCGAACTTTCACACACCAATGTGTGTAATGCAGAGGTTAACTGTGTGTCATCATCAGGCAATCAGTACAGGTGCGAAGCGCACAAACGGCAAATGCAGCCAAAACCCATACCGGAGGACGCAGCCAGATCGACGTTAGCAGAAAGCGGTTACACCCAGCCAACAAACAAGCAAGCAAACAAACACACAGACACACAAACAAGCAAGCAAGCAAGCAAGCAAACACACACACACACACAACACACACAACACACAACACACAACACAAAACACACAACACACAACACACAACACACAACACACAACACACAACACACAACACACAACACACAACACACAACACACAACACACAACACACAACACACAACACACAACACACA
>BGNK01000267.1:27775-62459 GCA_003297005.1 Symbiodinium sp. clade A Y106 | reverse complement strand
ACACAACACACAACACACAACACACAACACACAACACACAACACACAACACACAACACACAACACACAACACACAACACACAACACACAACACACAACACACACCACACAACACACACCACACAACACACACCACACAACACACAACACACAACACACACCACACACCACACAACACACAACACACAACACACAACACACAACACACAACACACAACACACAACACACAACACACAACACACAACACGTCACTCATCTTTCAGTGAAGTCACGAGCTTCGGACATTATCTGTGAAGTCAGTTTCGTGGAGGCTCCCCTCCACTCAGCTTGCGCCCACAGGGGAAGGCGATACTGAGACACACTTGGCTTGAACCTCTTGGTCCAAACGTCGGTCGGACCTGTGGTTCTTTTCTCCCATCCTTTTCATCTTCTGCTAATCGCTAGTTATGTCTAGCTGCTTGCAGAAACTGTAAAAACCTGAGATTGCAAGCTGCGAATAGCAATCGCCCACGCCAATCTCGTTTGCAGGTACAGGAATGTACGTCTACATTCCCATCCACCTGTGCTCTATAGCTTCGTTGGCATGGCTAAGAGCACAAGCGCCATGCCCCCTGCAGTTCACTGTCGGATNAGGTACAGGAATGTACGTCTACATTCCCATCCACCTGTGCTCTATAGCTTCGTTGGCATGGCTAAGAGCACAAGCGCCATGCCCCCTGCAGTTCACTGTCGGATTACTTAGCCCTTTGTAACAGGGATGACACACGCACACACAAACAGACTCGCACACACACACACACAGACTCACGCCACGAGCGTTTTAGAGTGTGATCTTCGAGTGTGCCTGGTCTTGCAGGTATCGCTTCCTGCCGGGGGGCACCTCACAAGGTGAGTGGTGGTGGCCCTGGTGAGACAGATGTAGATATGACTCTGACATTCAGGTTACCAGGCAGCTCCAATGGATGATGGACTCATGGCCCAACCAGCCGAGAGCTAACACCGAGCTTGAAGTTGTGCAGCGGGTGCCGTACTCTGCATCTGAGATTACCACCAGCGTGATCTCAACTCCAGTTCCTATGGTCAGTGACCAAGCTTTGGGTTCGGTTTCGGCAGAGTTCTTGGTACATGGCTCCCTTCAACAAACTCGGTGGTGTGCCACACACGCAGAAACACCCTGAAAAAGCCCACCACGACAGAGTCTACTTTCATCGTGCAGAAATGCTTGCGTTGCCTTCTGCAGAGGCTGGAGCTGTCTACTACCCTTCCACGCAGGTGGCCTATGCCCCGCTTGCAGCATCGGCTGGCACCTCAGACTCCTCGGTTCAGGCCTGATGTGCTCAAGATGCCACTGCTGTTGCACGTGAGGTCGCTACCTCGACTCCAGTGCCCATGGAACCGATGATGGCGGCCCTCCCCTGAAGGAATCTGCACCTCCTGCTCAGGGGAAGCCCTGACGCGTGCCTCAGGCTGGAAGTTCGGCGGTCCAGGCAAGTTTGCAAAGCCCGAAAAAAATCACCATGGAGCCCTGAATCCAGGATGCAAGAACATGGGGAGCAGCTTCTGCACAGGGGCCACCGACACAATGTCCTGCCTGTGGCAACATTTACGCTATCGACAGTGTATTCTGCCGCAAGTGCGGAATGAAGCGGCCAGAACACTGAGTCAGCTGCTCGGTTTTGCAAGCGACTTGTGCCGTCCGCAGGAAATGTTGTTTGCTTTGAGCGGTACAAGTAGTCCACAACTTGACAAAGGTATTTCGTTTGATGACTACCTACCTGGGCATTCCATCTCGAAGGCTGCAGGGGGAGCTAGTCAGCTAGTATTATCTTTGTGATATTCGCACGATTTGTGCCGCAACTCAACCCAAGACACGCAGCATCACGGTGGCATGCAATGCATCTCGAGTCTGCAGCAGTGTTGTCAAGTGCCCAGGGCCTAAAGCGTCAATTGTCCGCCGACGAAATGGCAAATGGCCACTTGTTGCAGGCAGTTGGATGTCCAGGTCTTTCTCATTCCTCGAGCCGCACACGGCTCAGCTGTTGACAATGCCGGACAGGATGCAAGTCATCATTTGATCATGATGAGGATGGCACTAGAGCCGTCCTTTTTTGGCAGGCCAGGCTACTTGCTCCGTGTCACTGCAGCACTATGTCACAAGATGAGCATCGCTATGCCCCAACACAATCTACCGCATGCGGGAAGTCATCTCATGCTGCAGCCTGAAGAGTTCTACAGGGAAGCCTTTCGAGTAGTCAATCCAACAATACATGTTGCGAGAGGTGGAGTACAGCAAGTGAGTCTTAAACTGTTAAACTGAGTTAAACTGAGTTAAACTGAGTTAAACTGTTAGCCTGCGTTGTAGTAGCCGCGCTGCCGATCTTCACTCCGCTCTTGGACGCAATGGAGGCCTTCGTCGCAAACTCCGCCTCTCGGGCTCAGCAGTGGGCGCTGCGAAGCGGCGCTGGCAGCGCCACTTCCGAAGGGCCGGCCCCAAAGTTCCCCAGCGCCAGCTCACCCGGCGAGTTAAGCGGGAGGGGAGCCGCACTGGGCGTGGCCGCACTCAGCGCCTTGGCATGCGTGGCCCCACGTGTAAGCCGGCCGCGAAAGACGAAGAAGACGAAGCTCGGAGCCCGCGGTGGTGATGTGATGAAGGTCATGCCCACGACAGAGATCAATTACTACCAGCTCGAGAAGATCAATACCGTGATGATCACGGCTCAGATGCGGGCGGCTCTCAAGGCCATGAAGAACATCGTCTCTGGGACGGAGGAGGCGGAGGAGCAGCTGCAGACGGTTCTTTGTGACGAGGATGTGCGCCTCGCGCTGGTGTCCCTGTCCCGTTTACCCGTCTTTTCGCACGAGTTTGGCTCCGCCTTCAAGGATGACTTGGACCTGCTGCACTCCCTGAAGCAGTTGAAGTACTTCTGGAACTTGCCCATCAGCCAGCTGGCGATCCTGATGTCCAACATCTCCGAGCGTGTCATGACCGACATCACCCAGGACCTGAGGGCTTTCGAGGAGAGGCTGGGCAAGTGCCCTCGACATCTAGAAGCTGTGAAGGAAGTCAGTAAGCG
This sequence comes from Symbiodinium sp. clade A Y106, assembly GCA_003297005.1. Classification (NCBI taxonomy): domain Eukaryota; class Dinophyceae; order Suessiales; family Symbiodiniaceae; genus Symbiodinium; species Symbiodinium sp. clade A. The sequence continues at coordinate 59,385 of BGNK01000267.1, read as the reverse complement.
TCTTCCAGAAGAGGTTTCTGCCGAGTACATGGAGAACGCTGCTCACCTGGAAGATGCAGATCCACATGCTGTGTACCCCACTTCGATCTACAGGCAGTGTGACGCCCAGACCTTGGCCACGAAGGACGCTTCCACTATCGAGGCTGTGATGAGCACCACCATTACCACCACCATCAAGATTGCCCGTAAGGTTTTGGATCCCTCCAACCACTTGCTCTACGATGTCTATAAGCCCCTTGGCCGGTGCGTGGCCGTGGTGGATGACAAAGTGGACGAACACTACGGGGCGGAAATCGATCAGTACTTCGCGGCCCACGACATCGAGTTCACTAAGTTGGTTTTCAGCGGCAACGAAGTCGACAAGGGCATTGAGGACGTGGAGAGGATCCTCGTCGCAATGAAGAAGTATTCCCTTGGCCGCCATGAACCTCTTCTGGTCGTGGGCGGAGGAGTCATCGCGGACATCGCGGGCTTTGCTACATCCCTGTACTCCAGGAACACTCCGTACGTGATGCTTTGCACGTCCATCGTCTCTGGGATCGATGCAGGCCCGTCACCTCGCGTGTGCTGCAATGGCTTCGACTACAAGAACCTGTACGGCTCCTACCATCCACCGGTGCTGACGATCACAGATCGAGGCTTCTGGAAGACTCTGCATCCCGGCTGGTTGCGCCATGGCGTGGCAGAGATCATCAAGATGGCAGTCATGAAGGACCTGTCCCTTTTCGAGCTTCTGGAGCGCCATGGTGTCCGTGCGGTGCAGACGAAGTTCGGGACCGAAGGCGACAGTGTCGATGACCCCGAGTTCCAGGACGTGTGCGACCTCATCGTCGGGAAGGCAATGGAGGGATATGTGCGATCTGAGTACGGCAACCTCTGGGAGACCCATCAGTGCCGACCCCACGCAGCTTTGTCATAGTTGGACAACATTTTGCATGTTTATTGGCACTTAAACTCTACGGAAAGCCCGTGGACGCTTGCACCGCGGAATGAAAAATGGACTAGGCATATGGACACACCTGGTGCCCTGGCTATGAGCTGCCAGCAGGCATGCTGCATGGGCAGGCCGTTGCAACATGCATGGGCTTCGGGGCATACCTCTCGTTCGTGGAGGGCTGGGTTTCCGAGGAGGAGATGCACCGCATCTTGAAGGTGATTTCAGATTGCGAGCTCTCCTTGTACCACCCAGTCATGGACGACGACCAGATGGTCTGGAAGACTCAGCTGGCCATCGTGGAGAAGCGAGGTGGCAACCTTTGTGCTCCGATTCCTAAGCCTTTGGGCTTCTCGGGCTACTTGAATGATCTTTCAGAGGAGATGCTCGCTCAGAGGATGCAGGAGTATAAGGACCTGGTGTCCAAGTACCCCCGGGCCGGCCGCGGTGTCGAGGAGCACTGCGTGGACGTGGGCCTTGAGGACCCTCAGGCCAAGAAGCTGCAGAAGCTTGGTGCTGTCTTGTCGGGGCTGCGGGAATAGGATTCAGCATCCCTAACCGCCAACCATCCCATTAGGTCTCCTGTCATGGTCAACTCACCAAGGAAGAAGGCGGAGGCTGATGCGGGGCTGGCCAAGCTTGCCGCTGCGAAGCTGGACCTGTTGAAGGAGCTTAGGGACGAGGGCCTCCTGACCGATGAGCAGTTCCATCAAAAGCTGCAGCTTCACGGACCTGCTGCATGAGTACAGGCATGACATACTTTTCGTGGATATCCAGACCACATGCACGTGACCAGATCAACGTTCGCGCGCGCGTGCGCGAAGTGACAGTGACGTAAGTGGATGGTTGAATGACAGAATGTTGGGCAGATTTTCGACACTAGAATCGCAGTTCCCAAAGAGAACAGCGACATTTTAAGTCCTAGCTTGTCGGTCAGCTGTAAAGTTACTGTAAAGCCCCTGGAGCCTTGTTCGGGGAGGCCAGCCAGGACCCATCAACTTTTCGACACACCTGCAGATTTCTGCCTTTGCCTTTACAACAGATCCCTCGCAGATGCACGACAAATACCTCGTTGTTGACCGGTCAATGTGACACAAGCATTCCGAGATCTGCTTTGTGACTGCATCCTAGTCTGGAAAGGTTGGTCCGATAAAGCAGGGCGCCGAGAGTGCCGGGCGAGCTCCAAGAGGGGCTTTCAGGAATGCGGAATGAGGCTAGCAAGGCCGAGCCAGCGAACCGTCTGAGGTCAATGATGACACTGAGTTTTGCGGCTCCCAGCAAAATCGCTGCGGTCGCTAGGATGTGCCGTGCAGGAACCAGTTTTGATGTGTCAGGGCTGCCTAGCAGGCGGGCACACCGGAATTTTGCTGAGTCATGTTTCTGCGCGGTCACGGACTATAGTTGCGCTTCTCCATTTTTCTGTTCAATATACTCCTTTCCATCATATACCAGACCCAGTAGACCTTCAGCATTGTCGGCCGTTTCATTCAAGGCTAACATGCTCCACTTAGCACTCCGACCATGCCAGCTCGCATTTAATTATGTGGTCTTTGCGTGGGTATTGCGTCCTGCAGTGAAGATTGAGATAGGCTCCCATCAACGCGAGAGCCGCGTGAAGACCCCAACATCATCTCCCAATGCGGAACGATGAGAACTGCGGAGATACAATGCGCATTATGGAAATGACAATTGCAATGCCGTTTGTTGCCGCTTTGTGGACACTTCAGATGATGGAAGCAGTGAACTGCAGCTACCGGAGCTTTCGCACCATAGGAGCTGTAGGACCTCCACATAAATCACGTAAATTCAATAGGTACTACAGTAAATCAGTAAATCCCCACCACCCAATGAACACAGACGCATTGTCACGTCGCATCACCCACAGAAAACATATCGACGATTTTTCATCCTCCAATATCCGCGCTGTGTTTCTGGCAATGTGCGAGATCAGTGAGTGATCAACCTGCCATGGTCCGATGACTGCATAAAAGCCGGCGATGACCTCTGAGGAGGTTGAGCTGGACATAGTGTCCTTGACAAGGGCCCTGCAGCAACTCAATGGAGAAGTCCATGGATCGCGTGTCGGAGTGCTCGATGCGATTCGATCCCGAGGGGCCGAGTTTTCTGCAGCTTCCGGCCAGGTTAGCGAATTGCAGCGGCGAGTTACCGAGTTGAAGGAGGATCTTGGGATTGCTACCCCGGCTGCCCTGGCTGCACCAGTCCTGGCCTTGCAAGCCTCTGACGTGCAGCAGGCCTCGGAGAGGCATTCACAGCTCAAGGCCCAGCTTTCAGAACTCGATGAGGGCGTTGGGATCCTTGCGATTCTCCTTGAGGTGCGAAGAATGCTCGCTCGAGTGGAAGACCACCTGTCAGGACACAGGTTCACACAGGCCGCCGAACACCTGCAAACCGTTGCTGCATCTCTGGCAGAGATCTCAGCGCCGACGGGTATAGACGAGCCCGACATGATCCGGTCTGCAAAGGCTGAGTACTCCAGACTGCGAGCAAGCTTGGTGGCCGATCTCGATGCTGGATTCCATGAGCTGGTCTTCTCTGGAACAGACGCAAGCGCCGGAAGCGCTGCAAGTGCTGAGCGATTGCAGGAGCTTTGGAGTCTGTATCAGGTTCTAGGCTTGAGGGGCCGTCGACTGGACCGGCTTTCTTCTGAAATTCGGAAAACTCTTCTGGCACCGCTGCTGGCCGCGAGTGCGAGACTCGGGCCGGGCCGGCGCTTGCGCCGGAAGCAAAGCCCTGGCCCTGGCGGCGGAAGCGTCCTTGGCTTCGCTTGGGAGGAGGTCCAGTGGGTCCCGTCGAAGGCCGCCGCCGCGAAGGGATCTGCCGAAACGGTGCTGCCGCCGCTGCTGGAGCTCTTCGAGGAAGCCTGGCACTGGGCCGGTCAACTCCCGGAGGCGGGGCGGCGGGGCGGCGGGCACCCAAGCCCAAAGCACATCACAAAAACAAAGAGAAGCCTAGGGGCTACTAGGGGGGCCTTTTTCTATCGCAAACAGAAAGCAAACGTCGGGTTTTCGCTTTGGAGCGGAGGTCTACGCCGCCTTAGGCTCTCGGCTCTACGCCCACGCTGCGCATCAGCTCTTGAGCCCCTTGGCCTTGGCAGTCCCCATGCGCGGCCCATGCACTGCACTTCAGGACTCAGGACTTGGGGGGTCGGTTTGCTGCGCTTTTTTGCCGCTTGCAAGGCCACTTCGAGGTCTACGACCTCGATGGGGGCCGCCGGGCCATCGAGTTCGAGACTCGTCTCCAGTCGCGAGGCGCGGACAAGGGCCGACAAGGGCCGACAAGTCGTGACACGAAGCGAAGCCGACTGAAGAGCATCGTATGCGGCATGTTGCAGGTTTCATCCGCGCTTCTGAGAGTCCACTGCAGAGGCATGTTCGTCAACTGAGTTTTGCGCAATGCTCGGTCGAAGCCAGTGGAGTGAATTCTGCAGTAGCAGAAGCATGTCGCAGCGAAAGCTAAGGCGAAGGACGAGGCGCGGAGGGCTTCCATCCTCGTCCAAGCCAAGACCTGGCTTCAGGCCGGGGAAGTGGCGGAAGTGGAAGCATTTCTTAAGTGGGGTCTTAGTTTTGTCAGAGTCTTGCTTCCTGTGTAGCCTGCAGTCTCTGCAGGCTGAGTCCGCTGACTTGGTCTGCCTGTCACGGTTTTATCAGAAGAGGAACTAGACTCACAGTTACCATCGCGATCCATCGCGTGAGCAGTGGCTAGGGGCGTTTGATCCAGTAGAAACGCAGGGTCAGGGATTAGAGACATGCGGGCCGCAAGAAATCGGACTAGGCGTTGCTGTTCCGGCCCAGATTGCATCAACAGCAGATGCCAAAACACCGCAGCAAATCGTGCAAGTCGTCACCGCAAGGTCATGGCGGCTCTTTGTGCCACAACCTGAGCCGCAACAGTTCCTACTGCCGTGTTGTTGGTGGCTGCTTCTGACCCAGTCTGGGCCATAATGGGTCTTGGTGGCTCTCCCTGACTGAATCTGGGCCGTAAGAAATCGTTCTGCCGCCTGGGTGTCCGCAAATCCTCAAATATTCCGTCACTACTCGACCTTTCCGCCGCAAGAATCAAGCCACTGGGTGCCAGAAGTATGCAGATTCACTATCGCAACGAAGGATGGACAAGCTGGAGCGAGAAACTCACGCGACTTACTGATTCCCGAGTTCCAATTGGCATGAGCACGTTGAGCCCATTGAAGTGAGTTTGTTTCTTCCGAGCGGTCTGACCCCGCGCCACCAAGATTTTGAGACAAACATGGCCGCTGGACTGCCCCAGCTTTTTTCACACAAGCCCACAGCAGCAAGCTGGAGGCATTGGGCTCAGTGCAAAGATTCGGAAACATCCGGTTTGTGACAATCGTTTCTTGTTGGAATCTGTTTGAAGAGTTTTCTCAGAGAGATTGGGAGGATAGAGTAGGTTCATTCGAGTAGTTTCAAGCTTCAGCCCTCGAGCATGAAACCAACACAAAGTTTTCGAGATAGAACGGAACTGCCTCCGAACTTGGGCTGTCGAACACAAGATGTTCTTGCCCTGCAGTATGGCAGGTCAGTGTGGACGATGCTGCTTTCCATGACGTGACCGAGCTCCTGCAGTCGGAGGCTGCCGAGCCCGCTGATGATTCTGCCGTTCTCGGCCGGCTGCCTCGGAGGTCCCTTCGCCGCCGAAGCCGCCGGAGCTCCAGAAGAGTCTCCGCCTTCCTTCGATGAAGGCCTGAGACAGCGAGAAAGACGAAGTGACGAAGGCACCAGAGCCTTCCTGCTTCCTGTGCTCCTGCCCGAGGTATCGTCTGTGCTTCTGCGGTTGGTCAGGTGCCAGCGGGCCGCACACGGCCGCAACAGCGTGTGATCTGCGTCGTCGCAGGTGCATCTTGAGCTCCGTGAAGGCAGCCTGGGAGGGACAACAGGAAGCAAAAGAGACCCTCGAGCTCGTTCGGCGACTCTGCATGCTCTTTGCATTGGTGAGGCTTGGTGTGCGGCCGTTGAGTTTGGACTTCCCAGAATCTCTCGCCTTGACAGCTTGCAAGGCCGCACGTGCACCAACTCAAAGTGGATGCAAAGCTCTGTTCAGTTTTTTTGGCCGATATCCTGTGCTTGGTGAACATTCTGATCTGGCTACCCTACAGATGGCCCACGTGTCCTGACGTATGGCAAGTCTTTAGTTGCGAGTGCTTCTGAGATGCGTCTCTCTCGACTCAGCTTCTGTGTGCAAATGTCGTGAGGCCTCATCCAGCTGACCTGGTGACTCTCGACTTGGTGCCCCAGCTTCGGCAGCTGGGAGAGCTGCATTTCAGTGGCATGCTGCGATACCAGAAGGAGCTCGAAAGAGATGCTGCAGCACGCTTTCAGTTCCCGTACATGTTGTCTGTACCTGAGAGGACCAGCTCTTCTCGGCCTTGTTGCCGTGCAATTTGGGCCGGGGTGCCGCGGAGGATGCTGCTTACGTCGCCACAGAGGCGGCCCTGGGCGCAGCCGCGCAGCAGCTGAAGGCCAACTGTGTCGCAGGGGTGGGTGGCGGGTGGGGCTTCTTTCCATGATGCTCCCTCCGAGGTTTTCTGCAGCGGCGTTTGTGGAGTACTCCCTGCCCAAATCCTCCGAGAGAGCGTCCAGCTGCTCCTCGGCTTTTTCTGCAAGGAGCTCGTGCGGAGGCACCTGGAGGCTGCCGACGAACCGCTGTCAAAGCCGACAAAGGTTGATCTAGCAGCCGGCGTTGGGCGAGTTGTCGGCGTCGGTGGCCGCTTGTTGGAAACTTTCGCGGGAGCTGCCGGCGTTGGAGTTGGGGGCTCTGGCTCAGACGATTTCCGAGAAGTGCTGGCTGGACTGAAAAATCCACGAGTCCCGGACGCGAGTCCTCAGATGGAAGTCTGGGTACTGGACGGAGAGGATGTGTCCAGCGTGATTGCGCTGTTGACATCTGCACAAGCGATGGTGCGCCAAAGCCTTCAAGCAGCAAACCTTGCATCTGTGGAGGACGAGGCCCGTGCTGCAAAATGATGAAACCAGAAGCACGGTGATGACTCCAGGTCCCAGGTTACTCCGAGCTTCAGCTGGTAGCAGACTTGCTGGGCTCCGACTTCTCGCGGTTCCTTCAAGGCCGCAAGAAGATCCTGACGCCCAGATCGCAATTGAGTCGAAGAGCAGATTCGTCTGTAATCTCTAGTGGTGTCACATGCAGCTTCAAGGAAAACCATGCAGCGGGACGAGGTGATCCGGTTAATGAAGTTGAGCTGGCAGGACGAGGAGCGAATCAACTGGCCTTGACTGCTTCAGCCATGTTGCAGGTCATCACCTCACAAGCAAAAACCACGCGGCTACTTAGATTGGCGGTGCTCTGTTCGTTAGCCGCTCCTTGCGCACCTTCCCTCTCTTCTGTGGTGCTTTCCTCCCAGAAGCTGCGCCTGCCCGTCTCCCCGCTTCTGCCGCCGCTGCAATCTCTCCTGAGTGCACCTTCAGTCTCCCGAGCAGGCGCTGACGGCGGAGGAGGCCTGGCGCGTCCTGACAGCCGGCTGAAGAAAAATGCAAACACACATGCAAACCAAAGCGATAAATGCTGAGCACGAACCTGCGGTCTCGCCGCAGCAAGCGTCCGTCCCAAGATGCTTTGGCCGATTGGAAATGCTTAGCTTCCGAATTTCCCGCTAACTGACAGGCGTCGGCTACTGCAACATCACACATGTAGCTACTTAGCAGCGCAAGGATCTAGGACAAAGCACAGAAGTAAGTCAAGGCCTCGGAGCCCGCTGCAATGATCACATGCAGCTGTGCCACGTGTCGGCGTTCTAGTTTGATGCTTTGCATTATGGGCAGTGTCTGTCATGACATGGATCCGATGGAGCTCCTCAGTTGGCACTTATCAACGCTTCTCTGTTTCTTTAGGGCCTTAACAAGTAAGCAGATGGTCTGGAGATGTGGCATGGCGAGTTTCCCACAGCGTTGCTGCTCAGAGATCCATTGACCCGGTCTGTTGCTAATGTCATCGATTCTGTGGCTCTCGTCATAAGGTTGGCTGCTCCTACTGGACCTATGGCGAGGCATTCATTGCATGAGCTGCTTCTCCGAGATACAGTTCAGCTGGTGCGAGCAAGCTGGAGCACGTAGAAACGCTTTTGTTTTAACGCTGTGTTTTGGGCGTGTTGCAATAGACTTGGGGCTGAGCTGCGTGACGTCGGAGCCACTCATTTCGTGTCAGGTACAGCCAGACGGACCCCAACGCAGCGCCGAACTGTCCTGACACTTGACCTTAAGCAGACAGCCGTTCTGGCTCGCAGTGGCACCTCCTGCCACGGCCTGCAACACGCTAAGGAGTATGTTTTCTCGATCGCTGGATTTCAGAGGAAGCTGGATACTCACTACAATTCTCGGGGCCGGCCCCCACTGTTGGAGGCTGGCTTAACGAGGGAGTCGCTGGTTTCGGTGCTCCGTGTCGCAAGCAGGCCTTCTTCTTGATGCGGCTCCACCAGGACTTATTCGATGCAGCAAGTATGACACGCTGCAGAGGGGTTTCCTTGCAGGACTACAAGCAGGGCTTAGTGGATGCTGATTGCCCGAATCCACTAATCCTTGCTTTGCTGCTGCTCGACAGGAAAGTGTTTTCTTTCCCTAGCAGATTCGATTCCTGTCGACTTCCTGCCTGCCAATTTTTCCTTTCGCCCTGTCCTGTCCTGTCTCGCTGTTTGCCGGTTCTCGCGCAATGAGGTATGTGGTTGTTGCCTGCGTGCAGTGTGGGGACTATGCATTCTGGCTATCGAGTTCGTATGTTTGTCCATTAAATTTATGCCCTGAAATTACGTTCGAAGGCATTTCAATGTCCTTCATAGGATCTCGAGTTTGATCCAAAATGGAACAGCAACGAGACGAGAGACTGCTATTTGTGTCGTAACATTGGGAAGATGCCATCGAGGCTTGTGAGCGAGGTCCAGCTGCAAGCGCCGCCATGGTATGACTTGGACCGGGCCTTCGCGCTGCTCAGAAACCCTGGCGATGATGTGATGTACGACTTTGCACAGGCCATCTCCGAAGAAGGCGGGTCCTTTCGTCAGCCACACGTTGCAGGCTGCAGGCATCTGCAGCCTGCAGTTCTTGGCAGGACGGTCCCTGCACGATGTGGGCCTTCGGCTCGCAAAGGAGGCGGGAGGAAATTGCAAAGAGGGATTTTTGGGCGCCGTGCTTTTGGTTTCGGGCCTCTGTGCTTCACAGGCTTCACCATTCCAGCAGCACCTCATGGCGTCGGCGCCAGCTGCTTGGCCGCTGCGCAAAGCTCTCAAGCGGGTGCAGGCAAAGCGATGCTTCCTGTTCTCTCAAGCTTCCGCTCCCACTCTTGGAGTCCGCACTGTGGCACAGTTCGTGTCCTTTGCAAGGCAGCCCAAGACCGGCTCAGTGATGCGGTGCCGCTCATTGCGCAAGCAGTGCTCGGCGGCCATGCGCCCTCAGCCTGTGCCACCGTGCTTCCAGGGGTCGCAGGACAGGGCCGAAAGTCTTGGCTGCTGACTGCTGTGAACCGCTGACCTCCGATGACTCCAGGAACCTCTCTGCCGTCACCGGGCGGCTTCAACACGGCATGTTGGGACGGTCCTGCTGCCAGTTCTGCAAGGATCTTTGGCTGCAGTGATTCCACAGACTAAGGGAAGGATGGAAAGATGCACGAACCAGTAGCAAGAAGGACTTCTAGAGATCCTGAACGGCATGACCGCAGCCCTCTACGGTGATTCAGTTGCGATGTTTGCAAAGACACGCCGATGCTGGGGTGCTCTCATTCTTATATATTGCAGGCTGGACCTTGTGGTCGCGCACTGCAGAGAGCCGTTGGATTGGCTACACACCAAACTCACAAAGATGCCTCCAGGCTCGAGGCCGGAACTCGCTTTGTTTGCCTTCGCTGAAGAAACTTTTCCTCCGTTGCCTCCAGGCTCTTCCTTTACGAGAAGTGTGGGGCTTGGACGGACCCGTCTTCCTTTGCAGCCGGGCCATTTCAAGCAGTGCGCGTGATCGCGCGTCCAGACATAGGCTCGGTGGCCCAAAACTGACTCCGCTTCGGCTCCTGCGATCAAAGCATGAGCAGCTATGAGCCGGCTCCCTTCCCATGCGATTGAAGTCAGATGCTTTCAGTCTGTGAGCCACCCTTCTTAGCATCAAGCCTCGGTTGTATTCTCTTGGCTACCTGCTGCATTAACCTTCCTCGAGACACTTGAGCTTGCTGCCATCGGTTGCAGGAATATCGCCCAAAACGACTGCGAAATGAGAACGTGTTGACCTCTGCTGGTGCTCTCCCCTTCCGACTTCCCAGAGCAAACATCCAGAGAAGCAAACTGATAGTTGCTCCATTTTCCACCTGCAGACCAGCCGCCAAACAGGAGCAGCCCGTGGTGACGAGTGCTCGGCGTACTTGACCCATATCCTTGCAAATTACCAGAAGCTGGCGGACTTTATTGTCTTCCTCCAGAGTGATCCGATGGATCACTTGCACATGGACTTCTTGGACTTGGTGCTGAGGAGCATCGCGGCCGGCACCTATGATGTCGGCTTTCTTCCCTTGAATGGTCCTCGCCACGTGCGGACGCTCACACCATGCCTGCAAGCAGTTCACGAAGAGATCTTCGGCGAGAACCTCACAGCCCTTGTAGGCCGTGTCTTCCTGTCGTAGGCCTCGTGTGATGCCTGTAACGTTCCGGTGCCTGCAGGGCCCTACTGCTGTGCGCAGTTTGCAGTGTCCCGGGAGACGGTCCAGCAGCGCAGCCTGGAGCTCTGCAATGCTCTGCGATGAGAGCCTGTGATTTGGAACTTGGTGAAGACTGCCCTGTCGCAGGACTTCTTTTCCCGTATGTTGAGCTTGGTTGATGGCTCCCGTGATGTGGATCTATGCGGCGTGGAGGGCACAAAGCGGAGTACGCAGTGCTACGGTTTCGAGTTCCTCTGGCATGTGGCCTGGTGCCCAGAGGGATTCGGCTCGGTTCGGCTGGGCTGCTCGACGTGTGTGAGGTCTTTGGTGAGGAGGTCGACCCACCCAGCCGAGAAGACGACATGCGCCTGCCGGTGTCACTGCGCCTCAAGCACGGCAAGGACGCTCGGATCTGCTCGGCCACTTGCGTTGGCCTATGCTTTCGCTGCCTTAGCTGCTAAAGCCTCCAGGAGCATTCTCGGCTAAACTGGATTGGAATGCCTCTTGCCCGCGACATCCCTCTGAAGCTGGTGCCAGATCATGAACATGGCAACCCTATGTTTGCAGAAGAAAAAGTCGTCTGCAGACAGGAGGCAGCACTGCCCAGAGAAATTAATAGGGCATTACGTAAGGTGTGATGAACCTTGTGGTGCATCTGCAGACTGCTCACAGGGCATGAGTGGCATGTTGAAGCATGTTGGCCATGGCGGAATGGAGCTGACGGAAGCATTTCTGGAGACAGGGGGTTAATCTGCACATGGACCTCATCACCAAGTATTTGGACTGTGAGGCCGCTCCAGGGGCAGAGTGCCAGCACGCGACGTTTTGATGATCGGTTGACACTCCGTTGACAATGTTGCTAGTCCCTAGTCCTCGTCTCAAGTTGAAACCAAGTGTCCGCAGAGTTACCGCGAGCTCCGCACAGCTCCGCGCAGGTAGCAGATGGTGTGTCTCCGTGGCACGAATTGCGTCAACTCACGCAAGAGCACCTGAACTTCGCCGGCCAGAGCCCTACTTGGCACCAGCTTTCGGGAGCTGCCTTCCTTTGCGCTCGTCAGCTCTGAGGTGTGAAGGTGCCTTCCTCGTTGCTCCTTGTGGTCCGGCGTGTGCTGCGGATTTGGACACCCTTGGCACTGCTGAGGGCACGGCAAGAGCTCTCCGCACCACTGAGCCTTGGATAGCGAAACTGCACCAAGTCTCTCCTTGACTAGAGCGTTCGCATGAAATTCCTTTGGTGCAGGATCATGCGGGATCCGCCGGGTTGCTCCTTAAGCTAACTGCCAGATTGCAAGAAAGATCTTGATCGCCATAATGATTGACAGAGAAGGACTGGCCGAGCACCACTACCACCTGAGACTGAAACTTCCTGCATCTATGGCGTCATGACTGCCAACTTCTGGCACTGCTTCGATATCTCGTCAGAGGCTTCCTCACTCAGAGTTGAGCGATGCCTGAAGCGCATCACACGGGGTCCTCTCGTGAACATGGACACCCGAGAGAACTGGGGTCCCTTGGAATTCTCCCAAAGCTCGCGCTGGCCGCTGCATCTTCTGGACGTGAGGCTGGTTCAGGATCAGTGGACTGCTTGCAGTGAAAATGGCCTCTCCGTGTCCTCGTGCCCAGCTGTGGGTCTCCCGAAACTGCGTCTCTTGCATGGTCTGGCGGAGGGCATTTCCGTACCGACTGCCCCATCAAAGCTCGTTCTCCAGCAGCTGGATCTCTCCGCAAGGGATCTGACGCCCCCCTTGCATGCCGTCAAGAAGAGGTTCGGCACAAAGGCTTTTCACATGGTTGTTATTGGCTCTCACATGGGCAGCAACATGGAGCCTTTGTCCATGGTCGAGGCATGCTTTGCCCAGGCAGGCGTGCCGCTGGCTTCTACCGTGTTGGGCACCACGTACCCCTTTCCCGAGATCATGTGCGAGTCATTTGGCCATTGTGAACAGAATCGTCACATTGACGCTGCTGTGCGCCTTCTCGTCCAGCAGATGTATCGCCCAACTTGGGAACCTCAGCATCTCCTCAACTTGCTGCATGCAGGTTTGAAGGATCCCAGTTTCGGAGAGCCGGATATTTTTCTCTGCGCGCAGCCGATGGCCTTGTGCTCCTTCCTTCGCAGTCTCATCAGCCAGCCCATGCTACTCTACCAAGCCTTCCCGTTGGTTGGTGCCACCCCAGAAGCCTTCCGACACCTACTGCTTGTGCAGTTGCGAGAGGTGCAGGTGTCCAATCCGAAACGTTCCAGCCTGATCGCGTACTCCGAGTTTCTGGCACAGCAAGTGCAGCGTCAGACCGGGCAGAGACCTGTCTGCTTGCGGCCTCACTCTCTGTATGCCGTGGGAGCGGGAGCTCGGACTTCCACATATGACCCTGACACTCGGAATCCTCGAGTGTTACTCGGAAGAATGGCTGGCTGGGCCAGGGACGGTGCTGGAGCAATGGTACATCTGATGGAGGCCTTCGCGCAGGACATGCTGCGGCCGGGCACTTCTTTACGGCTTGTCACCCGGTGATACTGTTGGAGCATGCGTTGCTTTGTATATTGGCACTTGAAAAGATTTTCCCCACTCCAGCCGAGGTATTCCTTGGCCTCAGTCGCGAAGCATCAGAGACCGTGGCCGGCATAGCGAGACCTTTCAGCTACCACGAGCTCCGCCGGTTCCGGGCTGCCGTGTACTTTCCCTGGGATATGGGAATGCTGCTGTTCAGTGAGCTTTACGCCATTGGGGTTCCGACCTTTCTGCCGGACAAAGCCTGGGTGGTGTCGATCATCAAGAGACCCTCAGAGACAGATTTGAATGTGGCCTTGCCTTGATCCCGTATTCGACCAAGTATGCAGTCGGTAGAATTTAAACAACCTTGAGAGCAGTTCTTCTTGAGGAATGCTGGAGTACACTGATTTCGGGTGGTGGCAGGCTCGAGAGGAGGGCTCCTCTGTAGCCTTGCCATCTGATTCCAACTTTACCTTGGACTGGCCGTGGTTTGGGGAGAACTCTACTATGGCACATCTTCTCTCGCCCCTTGTCGAAGCCATTTCAAGGATTGTGTAAATGCCGAGCACTGCCTGCGTGTGCTGCGAGGTTGTATGGCCTGACGGATTTTGCTCGCTGGCGGGGGGCTGTGATATGTGTTTTTTGCCTGTGGCGCCCCTTAGTTGTGTCTGCAGGCCGTATGTGACGACCTTTCCCAGCCTTGCCCGCCTGATGGCTTCGCTTCGAGATGCAGATTTCGATGCGACGAGCTGCTTGGCCGCGCTTCCTGACGTAGTGGTACTTCCTACTGTCAGTGTGACTCGCGCTCAGGCAGGCTGATGCTGCGATGGAATGAGGCAAGCCTGCCGCTGCTGCTTTCCCGACAAAGGAGGTAGATTCGTTTTCTGCAGCAGTGCGTGGTTTACCATGTCGGCAGAGCCTTGCTTTTGGCATGGATAAGGTCACTAAACATTCTGGGACGCACGTTGACGGCCATGCTGGACAACACATCTGATCCATCAGATGTGGACGAGTCAAGCTGCGTGTGAAAACAGTGGGACAAAGACACGTGCTGTATCTACTTTCGGTATCCGTGATTTTCAAGACAGAAGGGAGTTTAAAAAGGAGTGTTCAGCAGAGGCATGGTTGCGGAGATCACCTTGGAAAAGCGCAGACTCTGGCTGTTTCGGGCTCTGCTTGAGTGGCTAAGACGGCTAAGATGTTGTATCATGTAACGACATTCAAAGCGGGTCTCATTCATTCGTCGTGGCGCTGCCATAAAAGCCCTACCACAATCAGCAACGAAACTCACCGTATTTCGCTCAGGCTGATCAAGACCTGTCGAAGAAAGCACAACGTTGTGACATCCTCGGGGAACGGGAGGTGTGGGGAGCCATGCCCTATCCAGGGGGACCAGCGGCGCAGCACCAAGAGTGCAAGAGGATGTGGCTGTTTGGCTGTTTTTCGGGTCCCGATTGGTGTCTGCTAAGGGCATGTCCAAGGAGGACCCGAAGTCACCGAAGCACCTCACTTCGGGTCCACAGGCCGGAATTTTCACTCGTCGCATTGTCAGAATCCCTGCTTGCGTCACTGCAGAGGCGAACCGTGTCAAAGTCAATCCTCAACCTCCAAACCAGGCGCGCCCGGCCTTGCTAGCATCTACGGCGCTGAGCATGCATGCAAACCACTTTTTTTGAAGAAGTAAAGAAGTAGACTGAAGACCTCGAGGTGACATCTAGCAGACATCCACAGTACCGGGGCCCACCCTCAATGCACTTCCCCGTAAGACAATGTCCCAGATTACCCGTTGCCATCCCTGATCAGCTCTGTGGTGACGTCGACACCCTGCCGGCCTGTGAGAACTCCAGCCTGCTGTCCATGCCTCCAGTTTGCGCAGGCCTGGCCTGCGCAGAATGCTTTTGCAAGATGGGGTGGTGGGGAATAGGTAGCTTAAGCCCAGGTGAAGGTTCGGATGCTGTGCTGGTCCTGACGAGGCCGTCGTAAAGCTTCCACAGAGGACGGCGAAGAGGACCACGCGTCGGGCTGCGACTTACATTCCTTCCCTCGTCCTCTCCTCCTTCTTTCCTCGTCTCCTCCCTCTCGTGCCCAGCGCTTGCAGGACGTTAGGGTATGGAGCTACGGTCCCGGCATGCGCATTGTCAGGAGCTGTCCATGAGCCTCTTGTCGAGGGAGGAGATCTTTATCCGCACCTTCCCAGGCTCGGGATGATTGAAAACGAGACATATCTCTTGACAAACCGAGACGTTTTGGGTAGTTGTTGAAGATGAGACTGCTAATGCAGAGGTGTTGTTTCAGTGATTTCCGTGGGAGAGCTGGCAAGGCACCTACTGGAAGGCAGGTGCCAGTGATGAAGATATGCGCCGACCTCGAATGCCCTGTAGGAAACCCTGCATTTCGTCGTTTCGTGGTGTTTCGAGACGAGTTGGCGTTGGCGGCGTTGGCGTTGCCAGGTCTCCGGTCCGGTCGGGCGCATATGCTCAAGGAGAGGAGGAAGAGACCGAGGATGCTGCAGGCAGCAGCAGCCTGCTTCCGGCTCCGACTGCATCCCACTGTGTCCGGCTGCGTATGGCTGCGTATGGCTGCGACAGGAGCCTCCACAGACCTCCCTTTGATCCACAGCCCAGGCGGTAGCGTGCCGCTGCCTCGGGCTTGCCGCGCTTGCCTATCTTGCCTCTGACTCTGGGCCTCGGCAGCCTCGGCATCCCGGTCCCTGAAAGCGAAGGTCAGCGACCTCCCTGAGCGCCTCGGAGCACTTCTCCTCGCCCCCAGCACCTCGGACCTCGGAGCAGAGCCGCAGAGCAGAGCCGCAGAGCAGAGCGGCAGAGCGGAGCGATGGAGCCCGGCCCTGGGCCCCGCCCTGGGAGGCGACGCAGCGAGGCGACAAGCTCAGGGAGAGCATCTGCCCGGGTCTCGGCTCCGAACATCATAGAATATCTTAGAGCTCAGCGAGCTCAGCGTGGGACCACAGGCCGAGCGCGAGCGGAGCCCACAGGCGCAGAATGGCGCAGAAGTGTTCGACTTGGGACTTCGGGCCATGACTCGCTTCTCGCGTCGGTGTCAGGGCAAGAGATGCAGCGGCCATCTAAGTTGTTCTGTGCAACGCAGTAAACGCCAGACAGACTGGGTTTCTCAGCACAAAGGCCGGACAAGTCAGAGGACACCCCAGCCATGCCAGCCATGGTCTGTGAAGGTTTTCAGTTTTTGCTGTACTCAACAGGATGGGGTTGCCAGAAAAGCGTCCGATCTGGTGGTCAGGCACGCGCGTGAGCAGCCAGCATATTCGCATTATGACACAGCGCATGCCTTGACAGGCAGCACACAGCGTCCACTGACGATGAGACTCAGATCCACCGGGCTCTCTGCCAGCACGTGTGTGTCACGAGCTAAAGGCGCATCCGCATGCTGTTTGCCTCGTCATTCAGGTTGCGACGTCGCCAGCATCTATGGCACAGCTACCGCTTCTGCCTCAGTCAAGCATCGCCATGTTGGGTGTGGTCACAACATGGAGCAAGGCAGCCTGCACAACCTTCAGGAGATTGCACGAGATTGCTTGTGGTTGATTTGCAGGTCTTAAGTGCACATCTCACATGAACTAACACTGCCCTGGCCGAGTCTCAAATGGTACCCAGAGTCGGAGTCAGACGCTTTCAAAAGTGACAGGAGCTCCGCAATCTCCGGTGCCTCAGCCGGTTGTGTGCCTCGACTTGGGATATTCGACACAAGACGTCGGGCATGCTTATTGCATCTGCCTTCCTGCCCAGGCAGATGACTCAAGTCCTTGCACCGCCGAAGATGGAGCTCTCGCTTTCAGGGGCTTGCTTAGACCTCCTGGTCGCACCAGGTGGGTGGTTCACACAGAAGTCCAGATGTCGGGGATTTGATCTCTGCTGTATGCAGGTGATGTGCTGCTGATGCGTGGGTCAGGGCGACTGGCCGAGATCGGCAACGCCGGCGGCTTCATGGGGCACGTGCTGGTTGTGCTTCTTGGCGAAGAAGACAGCATCGAATGAGTCCAGTCGGAGTCCACGGCAGTTCCATGGCCGCACATCTAAGGACCGGGAAGCCTCGAGAGGTGCTCGCAACCTCCGCCGAAGCAGGGCAGCTCGCGAGCCTATGGCCCGAGAAGGCAAAGAGGAGGGTGGGAACATGCGGGCGTGCGGCCATGGAACCGTGGTGCCGCTTGCAGGCCCAAGCAGTGTGGCGCATACCGACTTTGGAAAGCACGCGACGGGAGCAAGGCTTGTGGGAAGCCGAAGCTCGGTCTCTTATAGGGCCGGGCCTCATTGAGCTCAGAAGCATTGGCACCGGCAGCCAAGGAAAGTGTCATCATGGTCGAGCGCTTGGGGCGGCAGCTGACGCTCGTAGGCGCATCCGCTTGAACTCCTGGCATTGCTTGGCATTGCATGCGCTGCTGCGTGAACCTTGTTTTGCAAAGGTGAAGTTGAGCGCGATGGCGACGTGTGCAACTTTGAGCCGCACGAGGCCGTGGAGATCTGGCAGAGCCCAGCTCCTTGCTTGCAGGGCTTGTAGTGCCGACTGTCGCTCGAACGCTGACGATGCCCACAGCACTCGAAGCAGCTCAGGAGGAGCTTCGCGGAGCTTTGCGTGTCGACCTGATGGCTTTGGTTCTCTCGGACATGCGCAAGAACCAGGTCTCGGGGCCTAGAGAGTGTGCAGTCTGTGTGTGCGTGTGTCTGTGCGCGTCTTGCCGGTGCATCATGGGAGTTTTGTGTTATTGGGACTCCCCCCACTTTTCCCCTGCTCCTCTCCACTGCTGAAGAATCCACCACAACACGCACATCATGTGCATCAGTGCGTCTTCGGGCAATTCGTGCTCCGACCCAGGCCAGTTGGAGTGCGACGACCGCAGCTAGAGCGGCTCGGAGCTCAAGGGGAGGTTTCGAGCAGCCAGGATGCCGTCACTCATGTTGCTCAAACGCTGCAGGGAAGCCGCCAGCTACTTCGGCTCCGATGAGCTAGTAACCGCTAGTGACTAGATGCCATGCCGACCATCGCAAGTTCTCCTTCCGTTTCGGTCAAGGTGCGAAATGCCCCTTCGCACAAAATGGTGCCTGGGGTCTGGGGAACTGGAGAAGCGTGTGACAGAGAGCCTTTGTGTCGAGGTTGTGATCCTTGCTGGGCCCTCAGCATCTTTAGCCGAAGGAAGCCAAGCCATGGCACCGACCCAGGCCTGTGCCATCGATGCTGCGGACAAGGCCACAACTAGAAAGAAACGACTTTCAGAGCACGGAAGGTTTCTATCTTCTGAGCAAGCTCCTGAAACTCACCCAAAAGAGCGATGTCGAATAGCCATGTGGATTACGGCCTTCCTTGTCTTGCGCAATCCGCTGATTCGCAGGCCCTGCTGCCGGCCACCTTCGGTGCTCTCGCCGACCAACTCCAGGCTTGAGCTGAGACGGAGAGTGCCAAAGCTGGAGGTATCCAGCCGGTCACTTACTAAGAGCTGATGCTTGAGGTGGGTCCAACGCAGCTTGCCATGCTCAACTTCGCTCAGATGCTCACTTAGAAGATAAGATGTCTTTGGTACAGATAAGCTGAGCTGAGCTAATCACTTCAAGACTCCCATTGCCATCCATCAAGGAGCATCGCGTTTTCCTTGGCTCTTCCCGTGTGGGGCTCCATGATGCAGTTCTACACGCCACGAGACTTGCTCGCCGGTGGCTCCTTGACTAGGATATGTGGCGGCTCGTTTCGGTGGACCCTTGCACCACCTAGGCTGCTTTCTTTGGGGTTCTGTCACGATCATGATTGCGACGAGCAGCTTGGCTCCCAAACCAGTCCTTGCCGTCTTCCAGTGGCCGCAGTGGCTGTAGGTGTAGGGGTGCGGTGGAAAAGCTTACAGCAAAGGCTCGAACTACTCGATCCACTTTTTGCTGCGGCTGGTCATGGGTGCTGCCCTGGCGGACACTCAGCTGGGCCAGGAGAGCAAGAGGGAATGCAAGCTTGAGTGCAGGCCCTGCTGTCCAGCTGAGGTGGTCGCCCCGATCGGTCAAGCCATGCTTTGCGACCTGGTTCCCGAAGCCGAGCGGGGCTGGGTCTTCGGGCTCCTGCAGTCGATCTCCACGGCTCTGAATCTGAACTGATTTCTGCTTGGAGAATGAGAGCTGAGCCTCACTCTGCTTCCGCTGTTGCGATGTTGCATGATGTGGAATCCCGAGGAGTGTTGGAGTGACTTTCCTTACCACCGGCTTTGCCAGGGTGCTCATCGCCGGCGTATACGGCTGGCGTGACTTGCATCCAGCATCACACATCACAATCCGTCAGAAAGCAAAGTCCGCACAAGGGCAGTCTCCGGCATCAGCACTCAAGGATGCATATACGCGATGATTGGTATCGCCTCCTTCTTCACCGTCGCCGCTGTTGTGACGATCGTTCCAGATACGTTGGCCGCTTCTGGAATGAACACCAAGGGTCGCTCCTGGTGGGAGGAGCAGGTGCAGAGAGTGGGAAAGCATCGGAGAAAGATGACGAAGTAGTCGGGCAGTTCTTCAGGCCCGAGTGGTACAGCTGGTCATGCAAAAGCCGTCCTTCGTAATCATGGTATCCCAGGGCTGGTGGCCAAGCTTTGCACGCTCTGCAAAGCGAAACCGGCTTTGTCTGACTCAATCGCTTGGCCAAGGTGTGACCGGTGGAATTCCGTGGAACGGTTTTGCTTTCCTGCCGCTGTATTTTCAACTCAGTGGCTTCAACGATTTCCGAGCCGGCGAGATCATGCTCTACGGAGGACAGGGGGGGTGTAGTCGGGGCTGCCGGACTACTCTTGTCCTTGAGGCTTGGGTGGCATGGTCGGCGGATTGCTTGGTGGCTGGCTGGGTGACCGCTTCCATCGCTGCTGGCCTTACGGGGGCCGCTGTGTCGTTGCGCAGCTCTCCGTCCTACTGGGCTCTTTGCTCTTTGTAGCCGCACGGGCCTTATGAGCACCAGGGTTGCGTCCCTCTCACAGTGCCCCAAGCGAGACTCGCCGCGCACGTCAGGTGATGACCAGCCCCGCGCGCTTCAGCTTGGTGGTGGGCTTCTTCTTTGCTTTCCATGTCGCCTCCTGCTGGTGACTCGCTTGCAAAGTCTCCATGAGGGGCTCCGTGCGGTAGTGCGCATGTCGTGTCAGCTCCGAGGACGCCCGCTGCGGCTCTGAGACCCATCTGTGGCGAGCCCGGAGCCCGGTTTATGCTCCGAGGCAGCTCGGATCCTTCGAAGATTCGAGCATGTCGCTTCAGCCTGGCCCTAGACATGCCCGCAGTCCCTCGACCGTTCGTGGTGGTCGTCGTCGGCTCGCTGCATGTTGCTCCGTGAGCGAAGGATCGTCCGAGACAGCCGCGATAGGGCACAGATCCTTGCATTGTGGTGGCAGCCTTAACTTCCGAGCAGTCTCCTCTTGTGCATCTTGCAAGATCTTGCAATGTGTTGCATCATGGCAGCATCCCAAGGATTGCCCTGGAGGGCATCATCTCGTCCATTTTTGGTGCGCCTCTGGTTGGCCTCATATCAGAGGTGCCGATCTCACTTGGCTTGAACGGCCTCAGAGCCGTGCTGTCGTGCAGGGCGATGCTCAGGCGTTCGGCTGCAAACTTGGGGGTCTGGGCACATCTGCCGGTCAAGACCAGTCGGTCACGGCGCTGCGCTCTGCACCTCGGCGGAAGTTGGAGTAAGCTAGGGCCTGGGGCAGCGGCTCCTCATAGTCCCGCTGAGCTGAGGCCCTCTTAGCAGTGGCCCTGATCCCGTGGGTGCTCTGCGGGCTGGCCTGGTTTCCTATGTGACGCGGAGGAATTGATGGGTCTGACGGCTCGCTGATGTGACGCTTTCAACCAGAGTTCTCTTGTCGCTGTCATTTCTGCCCTCAACCACCTCTCATGTATCTACATGTGCCCTTTTCCTTGTCGAACTTGCTTCTCAAAAATGTCAGTCGTCATTACGGAGGGCTGCAAGGTTGTAGAGGCTGCTACATGAAGTTACTGCCGTGGCTTTGACCTCGTCAGAGTTGCGTGGGCGCACCCAGACCGGACAAGAACCAGAGAATGGAAACACACAACAAAGCGACCAACAAGTACTAACCGCCTGTTGTTCGGAACTGGATTAATTTGATTTTGGCAAGACCAGAGCTCCAAGCTGCTGTTGTTGGTTTTGCTGTTCGGTTTGCTGAAATGCCCTCCTAAAGTCTCCAAGTCCACAGCAGTACAGAACACAGCTTGCTCATGCTGCTTCCACCTATGATCGAGAAAGATGGAATGCCCGACGACGTGCTTGCGTTTCAATGCCATTTTGCGAGCTGTGGTTTATGTTCGATGACTGGGCAAGGATGACTTGGAGGGCCTGGAGCGTTGTGGATTTGGCAACATAGAGTTGCGCCTATTTTTTGGCGTCGACATTGAAACACGTCCGCAACACACCGTACATGGTTGAGCCAAATGGGCACATCTATGGCCACAGTGCTCGATACTACCCTAGGTATTGTCGATCCTGCTAAGTTTTTGCCTCGGTATTTCAGGTTGTTGAAGATCTACCGCATACGAAGCAGTTCAGCTGTCGTGCAAACTGCTTGAGAGTAAGACAAGGAAGCAGGGAGCGGGGGAGGGAGTCAGGGAGTAAGAGGGGGGAGGGAGGAGGGAGGGAGGGGGAGGGAAGGAGGGAAGGAAGATGGACAGAACCAGAGACGGAGCGAGATCAGGATCTCTTCATATGTGTGCACATGAACGTGTGCACATATGTGCGGGTGCCTTTTTTTATTGGTTCAGCGATGACCGAGGATTGTAGATCTTTCGTGTTGAGGAAGCAGTCCTTGTAATGACAGCAGAGCAGCATCAGTTCTAATATTTGCGTTGTATTCGTTGATAGCACATCATCAGTTAGCATGTGGCGGGAACCAAGGTACTGGACGTATCCAAGAGATGCAGGCCTTATCGTGCAAAATCAGTGCGGCTCTTACGAGTCTTGCCGTGCTCAGGTTCCCGGACCGAGACACGAGCAATCCGCGCAGACACGATGGGTGATCCGTCGAAGTGAAGCAGCTTGCACGTTCATTGCTCATCTCCTGCCGTGTCGTGTGTTGGCATGACTGAAGCATGTAAACGACTTTTGGTGCTTCAGCATTGCTTCCTCGAGAAAAATCGCGCAAGCTTGGGACGCACTAATTTCAGTATTGGTCACTCCATGACATTCGCGCTAGTCCAGGACTGATCTCGGATGTATTCCCGTCTCGAGGTCCTCTCTTCAGCAGAAATGGTCGAAAAGCCGACCGCTAGTCAGACGTTGGAGGTCAGGCGTCGGGCCATTGAGCTCCACTGCTCATGCTGTCTTGTCTGAAAGGGTGTGAAGAAGTGCTGGGAATCGGCTCCAATCTGCCCGTGTCTCAGTTGATCGGTTCTTGGAGTTCGGGAATAAAGGCACCTGTGCATCCTGGGGGCCAAGCAGAGGCACCTCCGTCGTGATCAACTTCTGGCAGAGGCGGACCGCAATTTTGGATGGTCTTTGCTGCTCTATCGCGAAGCGCCGAAGGTACCTCGAGAAGCTGGCGTGCCATTCGTTCCTGCTGCAGCCCGCTACCGAGTCGCCGAGCGTAAAACTTCTTGCAGAGAGCAGCGTGAGTGAGTGTTTTTAGGCCAGATCCAAGTTTGGGTGCCGGCTTCAACCCGGGTGACAAGATCTCGTCCGCTGCTTTGAGCAGATTCTAAGGTTTTTACGTTTCGGAAGTCTGCGACAGTGCCAGTGCAGGTACTGGGATCTGAGCTGCGGAACTTGGGTCAACGGCTTCGTGAAAGAGTCGA
Organism: Symbiodinium sp. clade A Y106; assembly: GCA_003297005.1. Taxonomy (NCBI): domain Eukaryota; class Dinophyceae; order Suessiales; family Symbiodiniaceae; genus Symbiodinium; species Symbiodinium sp. clade A. The sequence goes on along the minus strand of BGNK01000267.1, from coordinate 36,520 downwards.
GCCCCAAGTGGACTTGCTTGAGCTTTCAAGATGTGTTCCTGTCGAAAGCCTTGTGCGATGTACGGGCCCCTTTCTTCTTTGATTTCATGTTCTACAGACCATGTCAAGTTCCAGCACTCCTCTTCGGGCCCAGAGCGGGCGCGCCTCATATGTGCGAACGAACGGCAATGCCAGTCATGGCATCGAAGTGCCTTACAAGCGGTTCCTCGAGTTGTGGATCGAGCCGGAGCGCCAAGGCCAGTTGACCTCCAGACGATACGGAGATGCGCGTCTTTTGTTGAGAAGTGGAGACGATCACGCGCACTGCCGCACTCCGTCCGTTGAATTCTGAATGCAAGTCAACTGCCCGACTACACCAGTCGAGGATGGATAAGTAGGCTCGAGTCGATGAAGGTGCCTCGATCCAAAGACGATCGGTGCTCGCCTTTCCTGACTCCGTACCTCAATTTAACTTTCTTGTCCCGCTGAGACAGGCTTTGCTTTCCTTGGGTTTGAACACTAGCTGCACTCAGGCGAGTCGTTGACGGTCAAGGTGACGTGGCAGTTGCCTACCACTTGGATGTTCGTGGCTCAGTATCGCAGGCAATGTGAACCTTCTCAGCCACGCTTGTTTATGCCTTGCCCCAGATCAAGCCGTCTGCCAACCCACAGTACGTGCGCCGTCGGCTGAACGAGGAAACCGTGGCCACGAAGGCTTGGCAAGCCGGCAGGGCTTTCCAAAGTCAGCGCCTGCGAGGGGTTGTGTGACAGGCAGTCGACATGATCCGGAGATATGTGCCCCTCAAGGCTGACTTTGGTGATCCGCACCTGTTCGAGTTTCAACTGCTGTTGAGCGCAGTGCCTGGTCAGGCGGACCGTGCCCTGCCTGGCGATCTGATGAGAAGTATGCAGAGATGCTACTGGAGCTGTATCCAGCAGGTGCGGCGCAGCTTTCCATGGGCGCCCAGTGCACAGAGAGCTCAGAGTGGTTTCGCGCAGGCGCCACTGGTCTTTCGGCCAGTCATGACGCAGGGAGCTTGGGGCAACATCATGGGCTTCATCAAGTGCTGTCCTCAGTGCCGAGGCTTCCCCCGCAGCCGATGGTCATCAATGTGCCTGTTGGTCCGAGCCCTCCCACAGCATCACGCCCGCAGTCTCCACAGCCGCAGTCCAGCAGTAGGCCCAGGAAGACGTCATCTTCACATTCAATCCCGGCGGCACCATCGCCATCGATTAGACCTGTGCCAGTCTTTGGCCACCCGCCTCAGAGCGTAAGCCCAAGCCCGGGCCAGATGCCTCCCCAGGCTCCACAAAATTTGCCGGTCTTTGCCTTTCCTCAGAACCAGAACCGCTCTGGCGGGCAGCTGCCGGTGTTTGCTTTCCCCGGCCGTGAACCTGGGCAGCCCGGCGGGCCCCCACCTTCCTCGCCGAGCGCTCTCCCCATCTTTGCACCCTCCGGTGGGCTTGCCGGCCTTGGTGCTGTTCCTGGCATGGCCCTGCCGCAGCAACAGCTCACCCCCCGCACGCCTCGAACGCCCCGCGACGAACAGACGTCGCCGACGGCGCAGGTGGCCCCTTCTTCACCCTCCCAGCCACCTCAAGAGCCAGTGCAGGAAGTGCAGGACAGCGAAGCGGAGTGGATGAACTTGAGGAAAGGCATTACCACCTCCACGGAAGGGTTCGCCAACGAGGAGGAGGGTGGCAAGGAGGCGGGTGACTGCATTTCTCACTGCGATCCGGGCACCTGTCTCTGATGTCTCAAGAAGGGCATTGGTACGTAGCCTTTGAGGTGTTAAGCCCCGGCGACGAATCGATTGACTTCGAGGAGTTCTCCGACATCCGCAACTCGGACGGTACGGGGCCCGGCCGGGCTTTCAGACCTCCAAAGTCCAAATCATTGCAATCATTCAATGTTTGCATCCCCAGTACTTCAATGTCCGCCGTGGCCGCTGCGGCTCACGATGTAGTGGTCAGCAGAATAGTCTGGAGCGGAGATGCCTGGAGTCACCGCCAAACTACGTTAGAAAGGATTAAATCAAATGAGAGAGCCGTACCGTCCAGAAAGCCAGATCAGCAGAAATAGGTTTCTCTAAGAAGTTCCTCTCTGCCTGCCCGTCTTGAGCTTGCGGAAGATGGCCAACCTTCTGCTAGCGTTCGCGCTTGTTCGCCAGCTGGCACCTGTAGCCGGGGATGACTCAGCTTTCTTGCAACTGCTTAGTACGAGTAGTAGTAGGATGCCCGAACTGCAAAGGAGGCAGAACCCGAGCTTTTCCGCATATCTCGACTTCACCCTGGCCGATGCTGCAAGCGCTTGTGGTGCAGGGATGTGGGGAGGTTCAAGCGGAATAGACGAAAAGGCTTGGGACTGCATTTTTCCAAAGCTTGACCTTGACGGCGATGGTAGCATAACTCCGACCGATGTCGAGAAAGCTTCATGGCTGCAGGGCTCTGTGCTGGTCCAGCGTTTAAACATCTCAAAGCAAGACTGCCGGGAAGCAACGGCATTGCTTGCTGCATGGTACCCCAAGCTGGCACCCTTCCTGGTGCGGCACGCGCAAGAAGTGCTTCTGAGTGCGTGGACTGGTGCCAAGCCATTCGAAGCGCCAGAGCCGCGTGAGCAAGACCTTGCCTTGGCTGCCTATGGCTCTCTGTCTCTGAGGTCTCCTCAGCCACCTGAGCTCCTCGAGCTTTCTGACTGCCAAGAAGCACTGCTGGAGACAGTCCCGCCTGTCCTTAATCTCGTGACATCCGTCGTCGGGCTGAGCCTCCCTCATTCTGCGGCCGAAGCGCTTCTGAAGCGAGTGAGCCTGGATGTTTCGTTTTTGGCAAAGGTGCACCAAGTGGTCAGCGAACTCGGTGGACCCGACAAGATCCTTAGAAACACGGAGGCGACCGCGAGCTTTGTCTTCCGGATTGCCGCCGAACTCTGGAACGACGGGGTCCTGGCTACTGCGCTAGATGAGATAAGACTCTCTATGAGCTGGTGGGATTGGGTCTCCACCGCTGTTCCAATGATTGCGTCGCTGAGCAGCTTTTTTCTCACGGGCAGCACCCTCAATTTGGTCATTGCCTTGGGACTCGGCGGAGTAAATGTTGTGAACTTGGGCAAAGCCCTCACCTCCACGGCACAAGCCTGTGAACTCACGTGAGAGACGGCGCCGGGTGCAATGTCACTCTTGACTCTGATAGAGCTTGCAAAGATCAAGTCCGACGTGCGTGAAGAAACTGGTTGCGAGTTGCAGCGCGATGCGATGATGTGCGATCTGATCAATAACACAATCGCTCCTGCCGTTTTTTCAGCTTTCTCCGAGGCTCCATCGGTGTCTTGATGGCTCCGGGCCAGAGCCGAGTCATGCTTTGAGGCGTGCGGTCCGCCGCGTGTGCGGCGCTTTGACTTATTCTTGTTAGGTGGTGTTGCCCACCAGCTTTCGAGCGCAAGGGAGTGGGGCCGTAGGGCGGTGCTAGGCTGCTAGGCAGTAGTACCACTCACCGGGCTGGTGGGATCGAACGCTCCGAGACCGCTCGACTGCTGAGCAAAGGCATGGGCACATGTTCCCCGACTTTGCAGAGTCACTTTCACCGCACGCTCTGAACGGAGCTGCGGAGCAGGTGAAAAACAATCGTGAAAAGTGTAACTGTGTAACCTGAGCCCTCGGAACTCCCGGGCCATGATTGGCTTTCCGGGCAGTTTTCTGGGTCAGAACCCTCGCGCCCGCGGAGCCGGCCACAGCCTTGTTCAGCCCTCCCCCCGAGGGTGATAGGCGCTGGTGTCGGCGGGCGCAAGGTCTTCCTAGGCCACGCAGAAGGATGCACTCTTTAAAGCATCGCGATGAAGCAACCGGATGAGCCAAAAGTATCAGCTACGCAAATCCATGCTAAGTCCTGGGGGTAAGCCGACGCCTAAGCCCTAAGCCCCTTGCTGCACCTTGGCAGATCGGTTGCTGCATCCAGTAGTGGTGTGTGACACGGAGGTGTCTTCGCAACATATTGTTTGTCGCAGGAGCAGCAGCCGGCGCAAATTGTTGTCGAACAGGTTTGTGTATGGATGTTGGCATCTGTGAATTTGCCCGACAAGCTGAAATTTTTGTCCTGCAACCTGTTCCCAAAAACTGCATTTCCGAAGGAAATAAAATTAGGTGGAGATATTTGAGGTCAGGAGCTTTCGCGAACGAGTGCTGATGGAGAGCTGCCTTTCTGGAAGCTGTACTGGCGATATAAAGTCATTCGTGGGGAACTGTTCGGCATCCCCTGATGCTCCAAACTGCTGGCAGCCTGCATGACGACACACGGCACATGGCCTTGTGCGACAGCCTGGCTTTCGCTGTGCTCCGCCCTTTCTACTCTCCGCTATCCATGGATGTTGGGAGGAATTATGGCTGCATCCGAAAAGACCGACTTTATGCTTTGCCCAACACGTGCTCGAAGTCACGTGAGTGTAGAAGGAGCTCTTCCATTGAACCAAAGTGACCGCGCGTCTCGGCTACGAAGATGTATACAACAAAGCCAAGATGCAACATCTAACACCCAAAGCAAACTGGGCACATATGCAGCCTGTTGACATTACGCACAAAGCTAGTGCTTGCCGACACCGAGATTGCATTGTAATGCCTCGATGACCGATGCCTGCTAGCTGATCGTTCTGTTCTGAGCACGTCCGGGCTCAGAACAGTCAATCACGACAAGCCTGCAGTGTTTCTCGCTGCAGTCCACCAGCAGGTTCTCGCACATCCATGACTGCCCCAAGAAAGCGAAAGCAGGCAATGAGGGCAGCAGGTAGATCGCAGTCCAAAAAGGCATAAAGTCCACACGGTCACTGCTTCTGGGAGCTGTTGTGGCCAGTCATCCTCATCTTCTTCCTCGGAAGACAAAAGAGCCAGGTGCCTGCTTCTGTGGGATGTCCTCCAGTCGTACCAAAGTCCGGCAGTGCCTGCACATGTTTTCGGACGCGGGGCAGGAAGACATCTCCCAAGCCCGGGGCCAAGCGCATTGCCGGCCGTCGACAGCAAGAGCAGTGAAGCTGCGAAGCATTGCAAAGCAAAGTTACTTCACGGGTGAATGCTTCGATGTTTTGCAGCCGCTATGAAAGCGAATTGCTTCGTCTTGAGGCCAGCCCGTGGTGTTCGGCGAGCCTGAAGCCCGGCAAGCAGCCCTTTCTGCTGGTCACAAGAAAATCCAGAATCCTCCCAGGTAAGTGTTACACCGTCACCATCCCCGGAACCTCCCCCACGCAGCTTGACAGCACTGTCACCACGAGCCACGAGCTGCGCGTGAAGAGATGCGTGAAGCGCTTCGGCGTCATGCTCCGCATCAGGCTTCCTGAACCGACCCGCCGGCGCCCAAGAGTTCTTACTCGGATTCAGACTCCGACAGACGTCTCGAAGTTCGAAAGTTCGAAAGTTCGAAGGTGGAGAGCAAGCGCCTCTCCGAGTCGCCGGTGAGGCGCGCGGGAGCTTCGCAGGAGCTTCGCGGGAGCTCTGTGAGCTCGACTTCGCGGCTCCGCCTCTCGCCTGGAGGCGCTCGCCAGAACGGGCATCGAAGGGCAAGGGCAAAGGCGCGGAGCCTGATCTGCGCTCTGGTTGGTAGTTACTTGGTGATGGCCTCCTGCAGGCGAGGTTGATACTTGGCGAGCTGAGTTCGAAGAGGTCGCCTGACCCTGTCAAAGTCATGCGACGATTATGGTGCTCAGCGAGTTGGTCTATGTCTTCATTCCGTTTTCCTTTCATCTCGCACTCTCCCCCTCCTTGTCGCTGCCGCCCCACCCGCTCCTGACTCAGACTCTGCGGCCTCTTGGCTGTAGCATTGCCCCATAGTGCCCACCACAGGTTCTTGTGTGATTACCATTCAGAGATCCTCCAGCACGAACAGTCTTGACCGGTGGTTGTCTGCGCTGCAGAGTCTGAATTGTGGACTCAGTAGACGTTGGGCTTCTGGGCCTGGCAAGGCATGGCTCCTGGATCGTACCGCAATGAGAAGCAAAGCTTTCTTCTCCTTCCTGTGCCGGCCCCAGACGAAAGCTTTCCCAGTATTTATCACCTGCCGCACTGAGGACGATGTACCCCCGCTCTCCCTCGCCGCAGCGGGAGAAGGAGCCGGAGACGGAGGCACACGAGTCTGATGTTCGAGTTGCCGCAGCCGGCGTCTCCTGAGTCAGGCTCCAGCTCAGATGACAAAGGCCACCTGGGACATGAACAAAGACTGTTAGCTTGTTGATGTGGTGCCTGAGTCAGCTTGCCGACAGATCGGGGCACAAGTTCATTAAGCCAGACTCGCATAGCATCGTTCCGATGGCTCATAGGCTTTGTAGGGAGGCAAAGTTACGCGGCTTCAGAACTTCGTGTGGGCTTGTGCGCACTGCATGTAGCGGATGTAGACCTCGGCATAGCTTAGCTTAGCTGACATCAGGAAGAGCAGAAGCGCAATGACCGCTTCCAAGAAAACATCAAGAAGGCGTGCAGCCAGGGTCCAGGTAGGCTTTCGACATGGGGCTCTCCAGAGATCAGTGGGGCAGTCGTTGCAGTGCTGCAGGCAGTGAAGACGGAAGCCAAGGACTGGAGCACGAAGTACGAGTGCCGTCATGCTGGGAGTCGGCGGAGCAACGGAAAATGCGATCTGTCAAACTTTCAGGAGCTGAAGAAGATAGAGAAAGAGAAAGGCAAGGAGACGAAGGGCACGGAGACGCAGGAGAAGGCGCTGTGGCCGCAGCGTCGCAGCGTGTTCCCCCCACGAATCTGGCTGCCTCTTTCATGGCTGTTCTCTTGAGGACGAGAAGAAAGAGAAGAAGGACAAAAAGGAAAAAGGGAAAAAGGACAAGAAAGGGGGCAAGGAGGAGGCAGAGGAGACAGACGAAAAGCATGACAAGAAGTCCAAGAAAGAGAAGAAGGAGGAAGCGGAAAAGAAAGAGGAAGACGAGGAAGACCGCAAGCAGCAACAGAAAGAAAAAAAGACCAAAGAGAAGGCAAGCAACGTTGTCCAAACGATGCGCGCAGATGCTGCTGCTGATATCGCTGCGATTGCCACTGCGTTGCAACAGAGTTTACAGCTTGGCTGGTGCTTTTGCAGTGCCGCTGGCCTGCAGATTTCTCATACACCTGCTTCCGTGAAGACTCTGGCGGGTATGCTTGCCTATGACGTCTCTGAGCCGCAAGGCTTCTCTGAAACGCGCAACCTTATGACAGTAGACGGTAGACAATGCAGAGGAATGCAGAATCCGGCCTCTTAGGGTTGGCGTCGCAATATGCATCTTCAGCGCTGTGGTACATTTCCCGTCCTGGGCTGGTTTCAGATTTGGTCGGGCTGTGTGACAGCAGCTGGACCATGCATGCTTCGACCACAGGTAGTTTCGGTACGCATCCGGTTTTGACAGGAGAAGGAAAAGGAGAAAGCCAAGGGCAAAGACAAGAAGGACCTCTTTTCCCTGTAGCAAGCGGCAGCCAGCGCCTGTCCGGCATGCAATGGCCAGGATTTGTAGAGTTCCTGACCACCAGCCGCTCAGGAGAAGAAAAAGAAGAAGAAAGAATCTTCGTCATCGTCATCAGCTTCTAGCGACAAGGACTCTGTCAGTCTTGCCTCTCAGGGGCGCTTCGGGGGACAAGCGCCTGCTCTCTGAGGATGATGATAGCAGCTCTGGAGAAACTGTCATGGAGGAGCAGGTGTGTACCATGGTGGCTTCGACTTTCGAGCGATCCGACGATCGAGTCGGTCTGGTCTTGTTCGCATTCCATTCAATCTGCGTTGCAGGTAGAGTGGGTGGAAATTCGTCCCAGCACTGCTGGCGATTCCAAGTATGCTGCAGGCCGACGCATCAAAATCGCTGTAGACTTTCGGTGGTTTCAGTTATCGCAAGTTGCCGTTGCTGGCTGTATAGCATGTGCTGTTGCAGTATACAGTATACCAGCAGTATGCTCAAGCAGGGTTCAAGCAGGCTACAACTATGACTCCGAGGACGAGTGCTGCTCTTCGGCTCGACGCAGCTCGTCTAAAGATATGTCCCTGATGAGGATGAAGGCTTCGGGCCCATGCCAGCGACGCAGCAGGTTGGGATGCTCGTTGGAGTGTGCAAGGATCCAAACGATCTAAGTTGATTCCCTTTGAAGGAGCTCCTCAACAACATGTCTCAGAGCAAGGGCTCCTACGGAGGCTGGGGCTCTGGGGGGTCGGAGGGGGGATCTCGGATCTTTGGGGTCACGATTGAGACTCTGCTTGTCGCACACTCGCCAGGCTACTTGCTCCCGGGAGAGGGAGATGCCATGGCCGAGTGCGGCTCCCGTCTCCGTCTGACTCGTCCGACCTTTGAAAGTGGACAACGAGTACGGCGAGTATTGCTAACTTCCCAGGTACGTGAAGAGCGGCATGCGAATCCCTCGTCGAGGAGAGGTTGGCATCACAGCCGACCAGATTGAGAACCTCGAAGACCTGGGTTATGCCTGCTCCCCAATCTGCAATGGGCAAGAACCTTGTAATAAAAAGGAATGAGAAGCAGCTCGAGGTCATGAGTGGATCCAGGCACCGGCGAATGAATGCCGTGCGTATCCGAAAGGACAGCCGCAAAGTTGCAAGTTCCTTTCAAGTACTCGTACAGTTTTGCAGGCAGGCAAGCCCGTGCGCGCACGAACGTTTCTGCACGTATGTGCACGCTTAATCACGCACACGCCCGCTCCCACTCCCGCTCCCGCTCGCGCTCGCTCTCGCGCTCACGCACACGCGCGCACGTGCACACGCACACGCACACGCACACGCACACGCACACGCACACGCACACGCACACGC